>JAACJN010000349.1:0-42950 GCA_013368555.1 Collybiopsis confluens
GGTTTTCGTTTCGGATCCTCTGTCTATTCGTTCGGAAATAGTCGGGGGTGCCTTCATAATCGGCTGACAAAGAAGACGGTACATTGAAAGCAGTTTGATCGACCAGGTAAGCCGATGTGAATTGTTCTTTATATTTCGTGGTCTGACAGTGTACAAAGACTGAAAAACCCTCCGTTGGATGGCATCACATATCGCCGGACCTACCGACATCTTTTTTGCCATGAAATTCAAACCTTTCCGGCGTCTGCGCACAAGCCAAATCATGCAATCGTACCAGCAGTGGACGGAACTCTCAAGCCAACAAATCTACGCGCCATGTACAGGTCCTTTCTGTATCATCTTCCTGTTCAGCGCTCCTTCCACCATCCATGTACAGCAACCTTTACAACCTTTGCACCGTAATCCCTTTGACGCCGTTACGTAACCTTTGACACTTCCACTGCCATCTTCTCAAGACCGAGACCTGGCCTCTTGTATTCACGGACGAGCAAGGGAATAGGTTCATTCTCGTTGTGAGTGGTGGCCGGAGGTCTCAAGTCGGAAAACGAATCAAGAAACGAGGTGAATGTGGATTGTAATACAATAAGGTGATTTTTTTTGGTTTCTTTCGCGTAGATCAATATCGCATTGACCGTCTGTCCATTTTTCTTCTTCTTACAGCGTTTGTTACCAACTCCTGATGACTCGTTGGACAAAGTGCTGGATGTGGTGGTGGATGGAGCGTCGGCAAAGGAACCACATTCATCCTTCCATGTTTGTCAACGCCCATTTCCGGAAGACAATGACGATCAATCAGCAGGGTACCAACATCCATTGCCGTACGTTACTTTATGAACGATGAACCAAGTTGGTAATTTTTTTTTCGTAGGGCAAAACCAAATATCCTTATTGTATACCTCTCAAGATGTTCATACGCTACCGACGCGTTTTTGCCTCTCCTACAAGACGTCCAAGGAGTGATTGATTTTTCGAACCTTGAAGGATATAGTGTGGGTTCGCTGGAGGGCTGGATAAGAGGGCTGTCGGTGCAATGTGTTTGAAAGGTCAAGTTTTCTGTTTGGGAAAAGTCTACGGTGGAAGATACGCAGCGCGCAGTGGGTATTCAACTTCGGGTTATACTACTCGCTAGCATTGTAGCTGTAGTTGCCGTATAGATCACGTGTTATTCGAACATCCATCGTTTTGTTTGCCAACACAACCAACACAACACTGATATCCACTGCAATTTGAGCTCACAGAGACCGCAAAAACCGCGTGAGTTTTCTTCTTTTTTTTTTCAGAACGTTTCCGTGGTGCTAGATTTACGTTTACGTTCTCAGTTGCTTTCATGAAAGGTAAACGGAAGGACACTAGGTCGAGCACCTAAAGCGACACTTCTGCGGCGTCCAAACGCTTACGTTTGGAAGCCAATATGGCTCTTAACTCAGTGCTACCAACCAACGGTATTACTACGAGGTCTAGAGCACGGAAACCCGCATTAATAGAAGACAAGACGCCTCCCGAGATGCCCCAAACCTTGAAACAGGCCAAGAAAACAATCAAAACCGGTCCAAAAGTCCCGTCTGAGCAGGCAACCATCGAGCAAAAACCTCCCAAAGCTCTGAAGCCAACACCAAAGCCTTCTTTGTCCGTCGGCGGCCAAACCCAAGATTTTTTTCAAGACTCTTGACAGTATGTATATTTTGCTGGTATCCGACTATACACTCACGGCCGATTACAGTTGTTGAAGGTTGCTGATCATTCAACCATATTTATACGGTACTCATTGTTTTTGTGTTCCTTTTAGGGGGTGCTATGGAGGCAAATACCATGGAGCGTAACTTTATCAAGGCAAATGGTGGGCCAAACACATTGGTCCTCTCTACGGCACCTGGAAGCAATGACGGCAAACCTGGCAACCAATCCAGCTCTTTGTGGGACACTTTAGGCAAAGGTCTGCATGATGGTGAAGGTGCCGGTGACGCTGAAGATCAGGATTGGGATGATGGGGAACTAGTCAACACCAAGATGCGACGTCAGTGGGAGCTTGAGGTTGAGCGGGATATGGGTACTATGGGTGATGAAATAGCTGAGGAGGAAGGCGAAGATGAAGTGGATGAAGTGGATGAGGATGATCATGTATGTCATAAGTTTGACGCTGCGCTATTCTCATGCTTCTTATAGATGAACATCGAGGATATCACCAGGCAGGTAAAGAGGGGTAAAAATCACCGGGGGTTCAAGACCGAGAAGCCTGTTAAGGACGAC
Source organism: Collybiopsis confluens (assembly GCA_013368555.1). NCBI lineage: Eukaryota > Fungi > Basidiomycota > Agaricomycetes > Agaricales > Omphalotaceae > Collybiopsis > Collybiopsis confluens. Next base: position 2,248 of record JAACJN010000349.1, read on the forward strand.
TTTGAGTCTCCCGAGCTTGCCCTTTTCGCCAAACGCTGTGCGCGAATGGCCACTTGCGTCGTTGATATGTTTCCGACAGAAAAATTATTTGCTTGGCAGACATTTTCGATGGAGTACAACAAGCTTCTGGACGCTGGTGGGGGGGAAGAGATGCTGTCCTGTCTCACAACTGTGGTCAATAACATCAAAGTAAAGAAAGCTTTTGTGAAATTTGTAAGAAGAGAGAGAAAAGAGAATTAGAAGAGGCAAGGCGGCGTGTTGCAGAGGCTGCTGAACTGGTGAATCACGAGTTGAGGGTTGATGACGGTATGAAAAGTAGTGCAAATGATGGTGATGATAATTAAACAGGAGAAGCATAGTTGGATGTGGTATAATAATTTAGCCAGTGATAAGGTGCTTTTTAAATATACTATTTGATTTTTGACGAGCAGAACAATTTTTTTGGTTTAATTATTCTTTGATATGCAATAGATCAGTTTAAAATGCTTTCAATGGCTTTGTGCTATTGTAAGGCTTGTATACCGTGTTCTGAACTGATTCTAGGTATATTGAATTGCTTGAGCTGCTTCAGTGTCTTTTTTGAATTGAGTTTAGATGCTCTGAATTGCTTTGGAATGCTTTGAGTGCTTTGTGGTATTTATAAATTGAGCTGGAATGCTCCGAATTGCTTTAGAATGCTTTGAGTGCTTTGTGATATTGTATAGATTGAGCTGAGATGCTCCGATTTGCTTTAGAATGCTATGACTTGCTCTGAATGATTTTCTCAGCCACTCCTGAGTACTTTTATATGATCTGGAATGGTTTGATAAGTGAAACAGTTGTTTCCACTTTTTTTTCAAACATTTAGAAATCCCTCAGAGTTTCTGCCAAATCTGTGTAATATGTCTTGACTGAAATGTAAAATGATATAAAATTATTCTATTCATATGTCAATTTCATTGAAACTTTCAAAAACCATTGCATTTGGGCTATAGGAAAGTATGTGAAATGAGTAGAAATATTTTTGGAACAATACATTGCACATTCTATTTCTTCAGGTAGTCAGGAATATAGGGGCTGTCTTCTGGGGACCTCATGCCTGTGGGAGGTTGAAAGCATTTAAACTGTACAGCTCAACAGAAATCACTTTAAAATGATCTGTGACATAGGATGTTTTTTATGATGTAACACTTAGTTACATCAAATTGCAATTTCCATATTGCAAATATACTTTGCCGTTATCCGAACACACAGTAAGGCGGCATACTAGTAGGATTTCTTCACGACTGATAGTAAGGTGGACTTGAACTTGACAGAGTGAGTTCCAAATAAATGTGTTTTGCCATACCGGGCAATAACTGGGTGAATTCTTGAATAAAACAAATTTGCCATACCTGGTGGCAACTATGGGCAACAACTGTGTCAACTCGTAATTAAAGAGTGACCTAAGGATAGGATGTCCAATCCTAAATCCTTCTTTAGCACTATGTTTTACTAGCCTGCTAGACTGGCTAGGATCCGATTGTGTTGGAAATAAAAATAGAAGGATTTGGATATATGTCACTCTAGACATCATTGAGGAGTGTTAAAGAGTGTAAAAGAGTAATATTCCGTTTGTCCTCTACATACTGCCTATGAAGTAGACGGGACAATCGGATGAAGATACATCCATGTAAACTACAGCTTATATACTGTGTAACTAATAATAGAGCTATGTATCAAGTGGATACGATATCTGTTGTAAGTGATATATAATCAAGTAGCATGGATACTCTGTGAACGTATGTGGAGTTATCCTGTGAAAAGTACCTAAAATTACCTATTTGTGCTATTTCTGTAATACTATGAATTTTGCTATTTTCAGAAATTCCAACACTTTCCAAGTTTAGTAATCCTAATGATTATCAACTTATTTTCGGACAAGAAACCCCTAATTTGGCTCTATCAGTAACAAATCAACCAGACAATGTCACAAGTCAACTAATCTATGCATTATAATGTATTGAATGACTCCATAATCCATTGGAATATATTAATATAATAAATTAATTGACGCATTGACGCATACGCATACGCACCATACGCACCGGCAAGATGCATAGTTCTACCTACCGTACACCAGACTGTATAATTTGCCTTGACGCATAATTATACAGTCCGGAAGACCTCAATGAGGGATTGAGAATAATGGATGGTTTAATCGCAGCTAGTAGGTGTCAAATTTGAGCACGATACTCCCTCGGCACATACTCCTCAAACAGCAAGAGGGAACTCCGAGTCGAAGTTTGTGGAACACTACCTGATGAGGTAGTGGACAAAAGAGCGGTGACCAAGAATTCGGGAGCGCCTTGAACTCAGTGTTGCCGCGGTTTGGTTTGGTCCATGAACCTGTTAATCTTCTTGAACCTTGAACCTGGACCTAAGGTTCGGTTCAGCGGTCCAGGTTTGGGTGGCGCCTGGTCCGAACCCGGTTCGAACCTCCAAAGCTTGCTAGTAACACTTTTTTAATTAGAATAAGTTGTTCTCGCCTTGCCGCATTTACGTGGCTTGAAAAAGGAGTTCAGAGTCTTGCGTTGCTTGCTCCTCCATCTGTGTATCATGTTAAAGAATGAAAATTTAGGAAAATTTGGACTTAATGACGTTTCGGGAGTGGTACTTCATCACTTTCGGAATCATGAAAATCAAGGTGGGTAGATTGTTCAAATTAGTCTGTGATGGATCAGCAGCTGCACAAGTTAAATATAATAAGCAGTTTATTGATATACTATCCACATCAGTAAAACCTGGATTTTGGGCATTCAGTTCTCCATTCAGTCCGCAAGCGAGTCCATTCAATCGGCAAAAAAGTTAATTCATCGGCTAGCACTTTGCCGTCCAGCGCTGTCCAGAGCTGTCCAGAGGGACAGAGCCAACCTGTTTTACTGATGCAGAATCCTGTGGAAGCCGGTTGGATGGTTTGGTACAATGTCACGGTCGCCCTTGAACAATCAAGGTTTTATCAATCAGGTCTCTGCCGGAGCCCATGGTGGGGAAACAAAGACTTGGATCACAGCATTAACTTTTATACATACTTTCTATGGGTGGAACTTACTCCGCATTTGCACTGTTCAGACATCAAAAGCGAAGCAAAGTAAGAGGCAGCAATCACAAATGGCTCATATGCGCCGTCGGCTAAGGAAGATCCAAACTGGCGGCCAAGCGGTGGCCGCTGATATGACTGAAGTCATATATATCTTTTTTCGAGCCTACAGCTCCTCATCCAGAGACATTACAAGTCTATAAAAGGTATTCTTATTACCAATATAAAAGCCAAACGGACGGGATCGACGCGTTGCCGTAGCACTTATTTCAAATGATCACTATCAGTTCTGGACCTTTCGGAATTGTCGGATGCATTCCGGTTGCCGTGACGAGGTCTGGATCCTAAATAAATTAACTCTGGGTCTTCTAGACCAGTGTGGATGCATGAGGCTGTTTCAGTTTCAATGGGACCCGAGTAGATTATTATACCATTCAAACATACCTTTTTGGGACCACTCAGAATGTATATAAGGAGGAGGAAAATGAAGGAAAAGGACAAGCAGTGGATTTCCCCCTCATTTGACTAGTGCTCTAGTAAACAGGGATTGTCTATTGGCTTCTGGTGCAGTTGTTGAAGTCCAGTTGGTGTTTGGTGTCAGTGCTCAGAACAGTTTGGTGTTTTACTTATAACTTGTGTTTTGTGTTTTGGTTGTGTGTTTTGTGGATTTGTTGAACTTGGTATATTTTGGTTATTGGAAACTTGTGTTCTCGTAAAAACTCTACAACTACTACCCACCCCCTCTGTTACTTTTCAGAGTATAAACTTCTAAGTCAACTGTTTACCCTTTGAACTTAGTATTGTGTGTGTTTGGTGTTGGTTTTGCTTTCACCATCGCACTCAGCACATCATCTGGAGCCCACCGCGAGGGGTAACAGATTTTGACTTGATTTTTATAACTTCTCAAAAAGACCTGTTCGGTCAACGCTTCAAAAAGATCTGTCTAAGATCAACCTTTTAAAAACTTTTCTTTTTTTTTACTCTACCAAAAATTCAGCGGAGTTCTTCTAGACCCGCTACCCAAAAAGCTACAGAGGCTTTCAAAGAAAGACAAGTAGCAAGAGCTAGAAAGAGTGCAGAGAGGAGAGTCAGACAGAGGAAGAATCCAGAAGTTGTTGTTAATCCTGTTGCAAATTCTAACTTTGCATCTGGGGCTTCATCATCTTTGGAATCAAGTCGAGTTGAAAACCAGAGACAAGTTTCTGAGGGAAGTGATTTGGAGGAGCATATCTCTGATCAAGGAGAAGCTGTTACAAGTACCTTTCCAAGGCCTATAAAGCCTACCAGAATTGTTTCGCAAAATTCTCATTTGAGAAACAAGTCCATTGACTACTCAGGACTTAGAGAGTTATTCAATTTAGAAAACTCTAGAGTATCACATCTTGTTCAATCGAACTCCGGCATGTCTACAAATTCATTATCAAAGTTGCCACTTAGGGGATCTGGCAAAGGTCCAAAGTTCCCTGAGGATGCAAATGGTATTGAAGTTCATGACTACATTGAGGAAGTTGAGGAATTAGTTGCAGATGTTCCTGCAATTAACACAGATCAGGAGAAGAAAGATGCGTTGTTGAGGTATCTGCCAGTCAGTATGAAGAGAATTTGGAGAGCTATCTCAGGCTATGATGCTGGTGATAGTTATGACAAGTTCAGGAAAAATATCCTGTCTAGTTATGACCACACTGAAATAGTATCAGTCAAAGGCCTTAAAGCAATGCTGAAGAAATATCTTCATGTCAGAGTGACGGATTTAGATAGGGTGTTGGATCTCAGAAGAGAGATAGGTCCATACATCAAGGGGTTGTTTGACTTAAAGAAAGTGTCAAACAGAGAGATGGTACAGATGTTGTTTGAGACCATTGATGAGGACTTTTCAGCCAGTGTCTGGAAGAAGTTGGCTAGGTCACAGTTGCAAAAAGCAACAACACCTAGTGCATCTGGACATGTTTGGTCTGTTGATGATCCAATTGGTCTAGGAGAGTTGTTAGAAGAACTTGAACTACAAGCAAGACTTAGTGATAGCAAGAATAGAGTTATGGGACCAAAGTTTGGAAACCATTCTCATTCTAAGTCCAATGTTGAGCATGAAGTTAGAGTTAAAGAAGAACAGAGAGAAAGTGACTTAGCACAGCTGAAGGATGTGTTTGCACTTGTACAGAAAGAAGGTGAAAGAAGGCACAGAGAGATGTTGGACTCTATGATGAAAATGCATCAAGAAGTTCTAAGTCAGAAAGTGACTTCGAGTTATCAGCCAAGGTTCTACTCTAATAATATGAGTAGTTCTCAAGGTCAAAGTGGCCACTTTCAAGGAAAGAGTAGTAGAGATACAGATGGTATGGTGAGAGATATCATTTGTTGGTTCTGTGGTGAAGCTGGACATTTGTCTGGTAGGTGTATGGTCAGACAAAAGTACCTTGATGAAGAAAAGATCATTTTGAGAGGTACTAATGTTTGCCTGCCAAGTGGACAAGTAGTCTACTATACCACTGGAAAGGATTGTCAAAAGATGCAAGTGGACCAAGCAATTAGGGACACAAAACAAAGCAATCTTTTGAGAGAAGTATTGTCAGAGGAAGACTTAGCCAGTACTCCTCTAGAAGAGCTTGAGGCCTATGTGGTGGCACTGAAAGAGAGAAAGAGGATGACAAGTCTTATACAACAGTTAAGACTTGGAGATTATAATGAGGAAGATGAGCAGGAACTTCAAGCAGTTAATGCAGTCCAAACAAGGGCTCAACGTGCTAGAAATTCTAACTCGGAAAATGTCTCAGGGCCGGGTTTCTAAAAAGTCCAATGAAGGGGATTACAGTAAATCCGGAGGACAGAAATGAGCCTGTGTCAAAAGCAGACAGAAGTGTTAGTTGGAGAGCTAGAAGAGAAGATGCTGAAAATAATAAAAAATCTGAAAACATAAAAAGTTCGGATAAAAATCAAGAAAATGTTAAAATTTCTAAAAACATTTCTAATTCCTCTCCTATTTATTCTCCTGTTTCCCAATCTTGTTCTGATACTATTTATGATTCAAAATCTCCCCACTCAGTTTCTCATTCTCATTCTATCAATAACTCTGTTTCTAATTCTGTACCATTACCATTAAATCAAAAGAAACAAGTTCATTGGGACAGTTCATCTGATACCAGTGCTAAAGTTTCAAAGAGTGTAGTGCCGGAGGTTCCCTATTTTGATGTGCCAGATGTTACTTATTCTCCAACTGCTGAAGAGAGGCAGAAGGATAAGTCACTAGAGCACAGAGGTGTAAAGTGGAAGATGAAAGTTAAAGATCCTACTAAGGATCCAGATAAAGTTGAAGTTGATGACAGTACAGTGGACAACTGTAAAGTGGTGGAGTCTGAAATTTCTTTGAAGGGAAAAATAACTTCAAGGATTAAACTTAATCCAAAAAGTTTTAAAACTTCATTTGAAAATTCTGTCTTGGACTCAGTGTTACCTTTCTTGCCTGGTGAGGAAGAAGTTACTCTGTTTCCTACCAATCCTATGTCCATAGAAGAGTTGAGTACAGAGATTGATGTGTTTTTGCTATCAGAAGAAGACAAAGTTGCAAAGTTGCCTAGAGGTGCAATTATTGTCAGTGACCCAGTGTTGCAGTACTATGAAAGTTTAGCTCCGGGTGAAGAACCTAAGCAGATTTTTGTAGCCAAGACTTCAGAGTCTCTGAGATGTATTTATCCTTTAATAAATGGCAGTCTCAAAGTTGAGTCTTTGTATGATACAGGATCACAGATTGTTTCAATCTCTGAAGAGAAAGCAATGGAGGCAGGTTTAAGTTGGGATCCAGACATTGTGATCTATATGCAGTCAGCAAATAAGGGTGTGGAGAAGTCCTTAGGATTGGCTCGAAATGTAGCCTTTCTATTTGGAGACATTGTCTTGTATATGCAAGTACATGTTATTAGAAATCCCGCCTATGACTTGCTTTTGGGAAGTCCTTTTGATACACTTACAGAAAGTTGTGTCAGGACAACCAAGGATGGAAATAAAACTATTACCATTCATGATCCCAATGCTCACCAGAGAGCTGTGGTACCTACTTATGCCAGAGGAAGAGGTCCAAAGATTTTAGAAAAGAAGACAGAACAGAAAAGAAAGGAAGACGAGGATTTTTAGTTAACCTCAATGAATTGGTTGGTGAACAAGGAGAGGTTGGATTGTTATTAGACTTAGATGAAAGAGGTGTACCAAGCTTTAAAACAGCTGGATATGTCCTTCCTCATACTAAGTTGAAGTTTGAGAAAGAAGAGATGAAAAATATTCATTTGTCTGCAGTGTTGAGATTGGGTGAAATGGAAGAAGGGAGTGATAGCAAAGATATTCTATGTTCATATCTGTGCAAGGTATATGGTTCACCTTCAAAAGAGGCAGAACTGTATGCTACTACAGTACAATGTGTCCTGGAGAAAAATGCTACAGTAGAGTCTTTTCAGAAGAAGTCAGAGCAGAGTATTAGTGCATGGTCAAACAATATGTTGATGCAGTTGGATCAACTTGATCATAAAAAGGATCACTATACTCCACTTGGAGTTTTTGCTGGAAAGAAGTATAAGCCAGTTGCTTTAAAGACAAAACCTATAATTGGGGAATTGCCTGCAAAGTATAGAATTGAGAGACATATTACTGGTGATCCATTAGCTGATATGCCTAAGTTGAGCACAAACCCGCCAGAGTTTGTTGCTACAGGAAGATATACACAAGAGAGGAAAGAGATCATTGATAAAGTGCACTCTGAAAATTTCTTGTGGCAAGAAGAAAAGAAGTTGATGCATCATTTTATGATGGAACATGAGGATGCTTTTGCTTGGTGTGATGAAGAAAGAGGAAGATTCAAAGAGGAATTCTTTCCACCAGTAGAGATGCAGGTAGTACCTCATACTCCATGGGTTGAAAAGAATATTCCAATCCCACCAGGAATCTTTGAAGAAGTCTGTAAGATACTTAAGAAAAAGATTGAGGCCGGAGTTTATGAACCCTCTAATGCATCTTATAGAAGCAGATGGTTCTGTGTATTAAAGAAAGATGGAAAGAGTTTGAGACTTGTGCATAGTTTGGAACCACTTAATGCAGTGACTATACAGCATTCAGGTGTGCCTCCAGCTACAGAAGAGTTAGCAGAAAGATTTAGTGGAAGATCCTGTGGTGCAACATTTGATATGTATGTGGGCTATGACAATAGAGATCTAGCAAAGATTTCTAGAGACCCTACAACATTTCAAACACCTTTTGGACCTTTGAGATTAGTAAAGTTGCCTATGGGTTGGACTAACTCAGTACCAATCTTTCATGATGATGTGAATTATGTTGAGAGAGATGAGATCCCGCAGTGGACTCAGCCATATATCGATGATGTACCAGTCAGAGGACCTGAGACCAGATATGAGTTACCAGGAGGTAGTTATGAAACTATCCCCGAAAACTCAGGAATCAGAAAATTTGTCTGGGAGCATTTTCAAAATATAAACAGAATTGTACAGAGAATGAAGTATGCAGGAGGAACCTTTTCAGGTTTAAAAGCAGTATTGTGTGCATCAGAGTTCACAGTAGTTGGACATTTGTGTACATATGAAGGTCGGAAAGTTGGCAAAGACAGAGCTTCAGTTATTACTAACTGGCCTGCTTGCAAAGATTTGACAGAAGTTAGAGGTTTCTTAGGAACAGCCGGACTAGTCAGAATGTTTATTAAGGATTATGCTGAAATAGCAGGACCTTTGCAAAAGTTGACTAAAAAGGATGTTTCATTTGAATGGGGGAAGGAACAACAGGAAGCAATGGACGAGATTAAAGAGGCAGTAAAGAACAGTGGTGCTATTAGACCTTTGAGATACAAAAGTAATGAAGAAGTCATACTTAGTGTGGACACTTCATATATTGCAGTGGGCTTTTACATCTTCCAAAGAGATGCAGAAAATCCAAAGAAGGTCTATTATGCAAGATTTGGTTCAATCACTTTGAATGACAGAGAGGCCAAGTACTCTCAACCCAAGAGAGAACTTTATGGACTTTTTAGAGCTTTGAAAGCTAGTCATTATTGGTTGTTCGGAGTTAGAAATTTGAAAGTTGAGACAGACGCAAAGTATATCAAAGGCATGCTTCAGCATCCGGACATGATGCCAAATGCTACTATAAATAGGTGGATTGAGTCTATACTCATGTTCCACTTCAAGTTAGAGCATATTCCTGGCCATCTCATTGGATCTGATGGTTTGTCTAGAAGAAGAAGAAATAAAGGAGATGAAGTGTATGAGACACCAGAGGAAGGTATCCCAGATGAGCCTTATGCAATCAAGGACTTTATGGATAAAATTGATACTCGAGGTGGCTTCATGCAAGTAATAGAAGAGGAGATTCCTTATTGGAATACTTTGAGTGGAGAGATAGCTGAAACAGAGAACTGCTTTATTAAAGATCTCAGAGAAGTAGTAGAGCAAGAAAAAGCATTGAGAAAGTCAGCTGAATTTCAACAATTGTTGAATAGCAGTACTGAATCCCTGCTTGATCCTGCTGAAGCTCCGAAGAAGATTGAGGACTTAGAGTATGATGAGAGACATAGATCTAAAAATGCCATAAATACTGATAGGACCATTGAAGAAATCCGAATTTGGTTGTCAGACACAAGTCAGAGACCAAAGGGTTATTCAAATGATACTCGGTTTAAAAATTTTATGCGCATTGCTAGAAACTATTTCTTAAGAGATGGAAAGCTGTATAAGAGAAGTATAGATGGGAAGCACCTTCTTGTAGTTTCCAGAGAGAAGAGGACACACATGATGAAGGCTGCTCATGATAGTTTGGGACACAAGATGTTTTATGCTACTAAGTCTCTACTTGGTAAAAGATTTTGGTGGCCTGAGTTAGAAAAAGATGTATATGAGTATGTGAGGACTTGTCATATTTGTCAGAGCCGACAGAAGGTGAAAGTAAAAATTCCACCAACTGTAACACGGACTCCTTCAATATTTCAGGTCATGCACATGGATACCATGATGATGTCACCATCTAATGGATGTAAATATTTAGTCCATGGAAGATGTGCTTTGACAAGTTGGATGGAAGGAAGGCCTTTGCGCAAAGAAACAGGTAGAACTATTGGACAGTGGCTGTGGGAAGAGATTATCTGCCGGTGGGGGAGTCTTACAGAAATTGTTACAGACAATGGTTCAACCTTTGTAGCTGCAATGGAATGGCTGAAAGAAAAGTATGGTATTGGGAACATAAGAATCTCACCTTACAATTCTCAAGCAAATGGTTTAGTAGAAAGAGCTCATTATGATGTAAGAACAAGTTTGCTTAAAGCAGCTGATGGAGATGAGAACAAGTGGTTCTTTGTCTTTCCATTAGTAATGTGGGCAGACCGCTGTACTGTCAGAAAGAGACTTGGTTGTTCACCCTATTTTGCAGTGACTGGTGCTCACCCAGTGTTACCTTTTGATATTATTGAAGCTACTTGGTTAGTGGAATGGCCAGATAGAATAGTGTCAACTGAGGAACTCATTGGACTTAGAGCACTTGCACTTGCTAAACATGCAGAACATGTAGTGGAGTTAAGAGAAAGAGTCTCTCTAGAGAAAAGACAGAGAGCACTTAGATTTGAAAGAGAGCATCTAGCAACAATTAAAGACTATAACTTCAAACCTGGAGATTTAGTCCTTGCTAGAAACACAAGAGTTGAGAAGTCTGTTGGCAGTAAAGGGAAACCTCGCTATTTGGGTCCTATGATTGTAATCAGAAGAACCAAAGGCGGAAGTTATATACTTGCTGAAATGGATGGATCAGTATTCCAGAATAAAGTTGGAGCATTCAGGGTTATACCGTACTTTGTGAGAAAAAGAATCAAGTTACCTGAAAATATTCATGAACTAATTCAATTGTCCAAAGAAGGTTTACTCAAGTTAGAAAATTCAGTAGAGGAGGAAGAAGATTTCCTAAGTCAGAATGATCATTCACAGGCTGATATTTCTGGTACTATAAAGGCCAATCAGTCTGTGTATGATGAAAATAAGTGGAAAGAACGGCGAGAGTTGGACTATGGATAAGGTGTAGCAAGAAAAATAGAGAGCAGGAGATGAGTTGAGGAAAGGAGGAAAGATGGGACTTAGTTGGTGAAAAGGCCCCATCTTTTATAGAGAAATGATGTGGCTGTGAAAATAGCAAAAATGAGGGACTTGGAGCGAAAATCTCCGAGTCCGGAATAACCAGGAAGTGCCCAGAATGACTTCTGAACATTCTAGAAAGGAGTCCGGAACGAGATGGAAGTGATATGTGCGCAACCCTTATGTGCGGGAACAGTGATAAAGATCTTAGTGCCCGGGCTAAATTTGGATGAGTCCCCAAAGTTTTATCCTATTATTCAGTTGACTGGGACAGTCAATATTTTAGTATGGGGGGGATGATATGACTGAAGTCATATATATCTTTTTTCGAGCCTACAGCTCCTCATCCAGAGACATTACAAGTCTATAAAAGGTATTCTTATTACCAATATAAAAGCCAAACGGACGGGATCGACGCGTTGCCGTAGCACTTATTTCAAATGATCACTATCAGTTCTGGACCTTTCGGAATTGTCGGATGCATTCCGGTTGCCGTGACGAGGTCTGGATCCTAAATAAATTAACTCTGGGTCTTCTAGACCAGTGTGGATGCATGAGGCTGTTTCAGTTTCAATGGGACCCGAGTAGATTATTATACCATTCAAACATACCTTTTTGGGACCACTCAGAATGTATATAAGGAGGAGGAAAATGAAGGAAAAGGACAAGCAGTGGATTTCCCCCTCATTTGACTAGTGCTCTAGTAAACAGGGATTGTCTATTGGCTTCTGGTGCAGTTGTTGAAGTCCAGTTGGTGTTTGGTGTCAGTGCTCAGAACAGTTTGGTGTTTTACTTATAACTTGTGTTTTGTGTTTTGGTTGTGTGTTTTGTGGATTTGTTGAACTTGGTATATTTTGGTTATTGGAAACTTGTGTTCTCGTAAAAACTCTACAACTACTACCCACCCCCTCTGTTACTTTTCAGAGTATAAACTTCTAAGTCAACTGTTTACCCTTTGAACTTAGTATTGTGTGTGTTTGGTGTTGGTTTTGCTTTCACCATCGCACTCAGCACATCACCGCGCATATTGGAGGTTCAAGGTTCAGGGGTCCAGAGTGATTTTGAACCTTGAACCTAGGTTCGCTGGTAGTCTGGACCGCGGACCGAACCGCAAGGTTCGGTCCACACAAATGCTCGAACCTGGACCTGAACCTCGGTTCAGGTTCAGGTTTGAACCCGGTCCACTAGGTTCATGGACCGAACCGCGGCAACACTGCTTGAACTCCACCTGTCCATTCAAAATGTCAAAATTACAATAAATAAACGTGGCTGGGATGAACGCAGAGCCCACCAGAGCCCAATTGCATTCTTTGAAAAATCACATCTCCATCTGGCAGTGTTGGCAGGGCTTTGGAAATCTTCATCATCTCAACTGAACGTTTGTCTGAGAACTAGACCGAAAACATTTGTGTTCGGATCTAGGTCAAAAACCACCGGGAAACGACTCGGATTTGCTTGGCATCAACGTAGCTGATCGTCTATGATAAAAACGTTCTGATCATGTCCGTACATCTTTCGTAAGTTACGATGCCAGTGCCGAGCATCAAGTTGATTTTGCTTCGCCAGACCAGCCACCAAGTTTGTTCTTCCATCCGGCTCGGAAGTTTGCTCGACCGCCTCCGACCTTACTATAGATTTCCGACCTATGAACGTATGAACCCTGGAGAAACCGCTTTACTTACTTGTTTTGATGACTATCTTTAAATGGGAGGAATAGAAATAGTAGCAGGACGGTCTTGGCTCATGGCAAAGACGCTCATGATTGAAAATGGTATAGAAGGCAGTGGGCATCACTGTCGCATTATGAAACTTAATGGCGATGTGAGCACGAGTGTCATCAGCTGCCCTTTTACGGCGCTAGCCTCCATTGAGTTACATTGGTGCGAACAAAAAAACTTCCGATGCTGTCGCGGGCATGCACATTGCAGATCATGAGGGAGGATACTAGACTCAGTTCTTTCGACCCCGTCAAGACTCAACAGCTAACTTGAAGATTGATTCAGACAGTGCACTGGTACTTATCAAATCTCAGACCTCAGAAGACACGGCTACGGCTAGCTATCTTATGTGATTTGTTACGGGCTCAGTACATAAGTGAAGGATCCGTCTTCAAGCTTCGATCATGTCCAAATTTGGCCTTTAGTTCAATCTTTTGACCCTTTTTCCTTCATACCAGTTTCATCAGTCGCAGGCTGCCAGTGTCCATTTTTATTCATGGGAAATACATCCTGCAATTGATCAAACATCGACTTACAGTTCCTTCATAATTCATGAATCATCATCATCAATGCCCTTCCCTTCAAAGATATCATGCCACGCCGCACCTTATCCACGCTAACAACTACGGCTATGTGAATTTTTGATTTATATCTTCACTCTGTTGAAGATTTGAAACCTATGCGTCCCATTGAGTGCCCTCGAACTAACCGATATCGGATTGGGAAGTAGATTTGGACCACCTAGGCCTCTCCGGGTGTACCACGGTTAAAAAACCATCAAAAGAATAAGGAAGTAATATACGGGCAATGCAAAATCCAAATATTGTACTTTAAAGTGCTACTAAAGTGCTACACACAACTTTAGCATTCTGTCTTGCATCCCCTTTACATTCCGTCACAGTCCTATCAGGAATTAATTGGTCTTAAGCTGACCTTTTGCTGCTTTGCAGTTGCTTTCATTGATGTTGATGCTGATGCTGATACCGAGGTCGATGGATTCTTGGGAACATTTGACGTGACTTTGGAAGCAGCGAGCGCAGCTTCTGTTTCCTCCCTCATCCTGAGAGCTCTGCTTTTTTAGCAGGATGTATATATCAATGCAGGATCCTTAGCACTGCCGGCTGGCAGCCATCCCCGAGTCTCGTGTTGTGAAACTCGTAAATACGTAGATCCTCCGTAAGCACGTAGATCCTCAGTAGCTCGAAGAGAACAACTCTGTTAGAATATACCTGTGAAACTCGTAAGTACGTAGATCTACTATAAGTGATTAGTAACAAGCTAAGGCATCTAAATAATATGAAGAACGTACCCTCAGTAGCTCGAAGAAAACAACTGAGGGTTCAAGGGATAGTCCATATGAATATATAAGAACGAAAAGGGGAAACAGTCTCGCCGTGTATCTGCGGAACGGTTACAGAATATATATGTAAATAAATATGAAACAAGACAAGAGAAAGATCAATCGTGGTATTACCCTTCAACATCGGGTGAGTCTCCGGCTATCTAGCCCCTTGTCTCAACACGTGTGATTCTAGCCCGTTTGTCTTCTTGTTCTGAGTCGATATGAGTATACAGCAACATCATCTTTTTCTAGCTGGAATGCCTATGGTGTTGGAAATAAAAATAGAGGTTTAGGATTGGAGATATTGGTCACTCTTGAATAATGAGCAAAGAGGGTGATAATTCCGTTTGTCCTCTACATGCTGAAGGAAAGTAGACAAGGGACAATCGGATGAAGATACATCTGTGTAAACTACAGCTTATATACTGTGAAGGTATGTGGATACTCTGGGAATGTATGTGGATACTCTGGGAATGTATGTGGATACTCTGTGAATGTATGTGGATACTCTGTGAATATATGTGGAGTTTTATAGCTAAATATACCTTTGTATCCTATATTTGTGTTATCTGGTTTATTCTCGTGAAATGCTATTTTCGTATATTCCAACATATGGCAGTCTTGAAACTGCAATATGCAACGTCAACTCTACTGGCCCACTCCTTGTTGTTGGTTGTGATGTACCATTTCCTTCACTCTGTAAGTATACAAGCTATTGCCTGCTCTACTTTATTCCATCTCGAAAAAATAAAAACTCATTCATGTTTTATGTTATTTTCCATTGACACCAATGATTATATGAGGACATCACTGTTGTTGCAGGCGGCCCTTAGCTGACACTGAGCTAACAAAGCTGAACTCGGGGAAAACTGTAGGAAAAAGGAGTAGTGTGATCACATCGTGGAAAAATCCTGCTATATGGGGCATAATTTGGGGGGCTTTTTAGCAGTTTGCTGCATACCAGCCCTCCCTTCCCTTCGGTCAGATTTGGGGACGCCACAGATGCCAAACGCTACAAGGAGCTCACTGATAGTTAGTCACTGAAACCGGCTGTCACGGCAAGTGGAGCATCTGTTTCGTTGTATAAACAGTAATGCGAAAATTGTGTAAACATTGCTACAATTTCATGAAGAGCTTAAATAATAATAAGGGTCTCTTTTATGTAATAGCAATGAATTTATCATACAAGATTTGTTGATTTAACAAGTTTGGTGATATATTCAAGGTGTTGCCATTGGTAGTTGATCTAGAGACAGTGATAAAAGATGTGACAAGAGCTGTCCAAATCTAGGATGTGGGAATAGTTTGGTGCAACAATCACCTGCGTCAAACCAGTTGTTTCTGGGCACTTCGCAATGATATGATCTGTAGATCTTAGGATGATACCAGTTTATAAAAGGATGAGGGGATCAAGTGCTTCCTCCGCAAACTTCGGCACTCAGATTAAAATCCCCTTCAATACAATTTGGATGGCACCCGACTCAGTCCTTCCCCTGTCTGTCTTGAACACTACCCTCGGTACGTGTCTGCCTCTGTCCCTCTAGATCTAGTGAGATCACACATATTGCAACTGTCTAGGTGTCTTGGAGGCTGGCTGTATGGTATCTTGCTTCCTGATGGGGATTGTGACCATCCAAATCTATGGCTACTACACCAGATTTCCAATGGACCCTTCCTGGATAAAATACATGGTGAGTCGTGCCTCGCGTCATCCGGCGTAATATCTTACCTTTACACAAATGGAATAGGTCGCATTTGTCTGGTACGAATGCGTCCTCATTAGAACAACTTCAAGACCTACTTGTCTCGCTCTCTCTAGGCTCTCCGAAATTGCCCACTCCGTTTGCATTACTCACACCGTATACATTGTCACAGTCGTTTCCTGGTCCAATATCACTGTCCTGAATGAACCGCCGAAAAGTCTTGCAACAGCTGTCTTTTTCAGCGCGTTGTCTACTGCAATGGGTAATGTCATCTTTGCTGTCCTCCTCCTCCTCGGACTTATAACCACATCTCAGTCCAGTGCTTTCTGGCATGGCGCATCAAAGGAATAATGTATGTCCTCTTCCTGGGACAGTGACCACTGACCAGTTGACTCTTGAGTAACGATATCCTTTCTCAGCAACTCCTGGATAATTACGGTCGTTTGCTGGGTACTGTCTCTTATTCGAACGGCTATGGCTCTGATTTCGTTCATCGAGGGCGTGAAATTGTCCAATCTGGAAGTGTACCAAACCCAGTGGAAATGGTCCATTTTGGCAACCTTAACTTTAGCGTCAGCCAATGACATTTTAATCGCTCTCTCACTCACTTGGGCCTTATTACGTGAACGCCGCAGGACAATGATGAGAAGGTGTGTATTTTGATAGAGAGTTTACTTAGATGTTACTGTTGACCTGGTATGCCCTCAGTACCGTCACGGTCATAGATGCCCTTATCTCCTGGTCCCTTCGCATGTATTCTCCCTTGTACTCTGAATTGTGAGCGGCATTCTAAAACTCCATCACGGACTCTAGAGACAAGTCTATTGACAAGGTAGGCCCTCCCATATTTTATCGCTTACTTCTTCCGACGTTTTCGTCGACTGTAGCATGGGCGGAGTTGTGATGACAATTCTCGTAAGTCTCACCAAACGTATCCAACATCATCACTCAACCTTCTGTCCATTTTCCAGTTTGTGGTCATGCCGCACAATTGTTTGTACCAATTGTTGCGACCCAAAGATCTGTCCTGATGAAGACTCTTGAACCTTTGGTAGACATCTGGTTGAGCGTTTTTACGTTCCTCGCAAAACGTTTGTATCGAATTACCTCCTCCTCCGTACCACACTAAGTACACTAATGGTATGATCAATAGTCTACTCGAACTCCCTCATGGTGAGTACCTCCCAATTCTCCAACTTTCCGTATTGAACACCTCACTCTACAGGCGGTGTAAGTTCAGATCTTTGGGGTTTTATGACTTTCCTTACTAAAAAGCTCGATTCTTCCAAGGCTGAATGGACGTTCTTCGCTGAGAGAAAAGGAAACAGTTGTCAAGCTATATTCTTCAACCACCGCTGGTCGCTTCGTTGGTACTAACAGCTCAAACATGGGACTCGAAAACACTCATGCTCAAGTCTCTGTAAGTTCTCTCAGTATCAATATCAGGCTCAAGATCACACAACTCTCAGCGATCCATCGAGTCCGATCATAATGACATTGAAAAAAGGAAAGTAACGAGAGATCCGGATATCACGGACTCCATTGGGTCAGATCATGAGTCCATCCTCATTCTGCTTACCCTCCACTTACATCATTAATTTCCTTGGTATGACAGGGTAAAGTCCGTCCTCGTAGCCGAATAAGAATGAAAAATGGTAGATTAGATAGATCTTTCTCTTCCAAGTTCATTCAGCTGCAACATGTTAGAGTATATGGAATAAAAGAATGATAGAGCAGAGTGCACCAAGCACTATAGTAGACTGATCACACAGATCAGGGGGAGCAATCATGAATGTTGAAGGAAAGTAGTCAGGGGATGCGGGGGAAGAGGTCAAAAACTATTATTAAATCCTTGTTCCATTGTTAAATCAAGATCCGATTAGATAGATCATTAATCTGATCCGATTTTGTCGTCGGTCATTGATCATCTTCGTGTCATAATAATTATAAGTACATGTCCATGCATCTTTCGTAAGTTACGATGCCAGCGCGGAGCGAATGTAAAGGGTCAAGTTGATTTTGCCAATTCGCCCAGACTAGATACTCCTCGAGTTTTGGATAAAACTGCTAGTAACGTGACAAAAGACGTGAGTTTGATGCTTTTGAACACAAATATTCATAGTAATGAATGGAAGGGTTGACGACTAACTATGCATACCTTTCGCTGCGGCCAGTTTTGGAGTACTTAATCACACATGGAACTCCCATGCACCGTGACCTCCCTCCGTATAAATTTGGACCCTTACCTGTTTTGATGACTATGTATCTTCGAAGGTCTTGGCATCTGAGCTCTTGGCAAGACGGTCATGATTGCCGCCTTCTAAGTTTGGCTTCTGTATCCAAGCTCGCTCCTCAGACTTATCTCCATCAGGCAATGCGGCGGCTCACTCCGAGCCTCACAAGTTTAAATTGGTTCTGAATCGGCCCTCGCGAGTCGCCGCTCGCGGCTATACCCCCCAGTTATTGACAGTGGTATAGACTCGTACTCACACCGCCAGCTACTATATTCAAGTTTCATGACAGCCTTGATGCCCCGATATCTTCTATGTCATTGGCTGCCCTTCTGCGGCTATTTCGGAGTTGCATTGGTGCTAACAAAAACTTCCCATGCTGTCGCGGGCATGCACATTGCAGATCATGGGAGAGGGTACTAGACTCAGTTCTTTCGACCCCGTTAACAGCTAAGATCGGTTCTTTGTAACGGACAGTATGCACAGGTACTTAGCAGATCTCAGACCTCAGAAACGGCTATGGTTGGCTGTCTTATGTGATTTATTACGGGTTCAGTACATAAGTGGTTACGGCCCGGGGGTTATTCAGTACATAAGTGAAGGATTCGTCCTTGGGGTACGGTTTGAGATTCAAGTTCCAATTAGGTCCAAATTTGGCCTTTCAATTAATTAGCTGCTTATTCGACAATTTTTTGATCCTCTTTCCTTCATACCAATATCTCAAGCAACAGTTGTCAAATGGGGACATGCACTTCCATTAATATTCCGCTCCAACGTGCTGTCACCGGACCAACAGCTTTGCTACATTCTTCTCACTTCCCATATCCGCTTATCCTCCGGGCATTCTTCGGCTTGGTTTCCTCCGCTGCGTATCGTCACTCGTGTCTACTTTATTCCCTCGCTCTGTACATAAGTTAGGATATAGGGCTTACCCTTATAGTACCCAACTCCCTAATGTAGACTCGTACCTGCCGCGCAAGCTTCTCGCAAATGCAATGCACTTGCCAACTCTCACAAGTGATATTTAATCAAGTAAGATGGATACTCCATGAATGTATGTGAGGTCTTGCATCTAACTAAATCTTTGTATCTTATATTTGCTGTATCTAGGCTATTCTTGTCAAACCTATTTTCATAAATTCCAACAAACCTTGGTGTGACAGTTAAACATCCTGTATTTCACATAATTGATATTTCGCAGTATCATGATTGAAGAATCTGATGCTGATGCATGCTATGGCTCTTGAGACTTGGACAGTATATATTCTTCACCAAAAATGTATACAAACTATAGATGCATCTTTTGTTCCCATGTTTTCTGCCAAAACGCAATGTCCTCTCACTGTAGTGGTTATCGGTGGAAGCATTAGTGGACTCAGTGTTGCTTACTGCATTACACAAGCCGGGCATACAGCTGTTGTGTTAGAAAGGCGAGGGGTAGATATTTGGAAGGTATTTAATAATTTCCCTACCTATTAATATAATGCGTCAGACACTTTTCAGGACAATGAATTTGGCGGATTACGTCTCCCCGCAGGAACCTCAAGATTGCTACATAAAATACCTGGAATGTCAGAGACCCTAAGCAGTAAAGGGATTGTCAACCAAGGGTTTGTATGCAAACTTGCTTAAGTTCTTCCCTATCTGAATTCATGTCGTAGACATCGTTTACTTGAAGGTAGGAAGCTCAACTAATCAACGGAAACTCATTGCATACTGGTCTCTCCAAATTCTAGGTAAAGAATGTGTGTTAGTAGGGAACTTGGAAATTAACAGCAATCTTACCAACGATTTGGGTGGTCCATCATACCGCATTCTGGTTAGTTTGAAATTTGAATCTGACTTGCTTGCATCTATTAATTATTTGCAGTACTCTGACTTGTGGTCTCACTTGTTCAACCTCTGTAAATCTTGCAACATAGAAATGCATTTTGGCACTGAGGTCACCAGAGTTATGATGGACTCCGGAAGCTTGCCAACAGCAGTAACAGACAATGGTGATGTTTTAACATGTGACTTGGTACTGGTTTTTCCAGCCTTTAGATGACTCAAAGAGCTAAATCAGGAGCGAAAAGATTATCGGATGCGATGGATACAAAAGCCTTGTCCGAGATTATCTCACAAGGCAACAAGACAATGAAGACCTCCAGGAAATTGACTATGAGCTTGAAGAGCCACCTGTATCGCCACAAATGAATGAGTTCTCTAGGTAATTTCATTCCTTGTTGAGGTTAGACATGATTGAAAGCACTCGCAGCTGCAACGTGTCTGTTCCAATAAAAAAAATGCAAAGTTCATACTTAAAGGAATTAACAGAAGATCATTGGGTATTTATCTGCAGCGATTTGTGGAATCAAGTTCAAAAAACAATTTTTCAGAGATCTGTGTGGATGGGAAATGGGTTATTTTGCATCGGAGAAATGGTACTCCTCGAGATCCTCTTTAATGTGTTACTCTTAATTTCACTTTCGGCAGGAAAGCAACGAGCAATATGAGCTCAGGCTGTTCTATGCAAAGCCTAAATTGGAGAATAAGGACTGGGAAAGTAATAAAGCCCCCCACTCAGGATTTATGGAAGAAGAGCTCAAGGAATTTGACCCAAGGTCAGGTGACTCCTTACTAAAATTTGAGGTGAACCAAACTCACTTTAAACATTCAAGGCTTAAGCAACTCCTGTCTTTAGGATCTTCTTATCATGAAAGCCGACAGAAAATTTTCAGCTTGGATACCTATACCAATGGCAGTTATTCCGTTGTTTTAGCTGGCGATTCAGCGGGGGATGGATGTGTTAGCCCTCTCCCTCGTTTCGCTTCCAGTCCTGCAATTTAGATCTTATTTTCTAGATTCATGGTGATTTTAACTGGTATGTATTTACTTCAGGAGCGGACTCTGAGTTTTGCAACAAGTCTTGAATTATAGTGCACTTGCAGTGAGTGAAAATCCTACTAGGCAGGCTTCTAATACAATCATATACTCCAGATCGAGGATGCATATACACTCGGATTTCTTTCCTCTAAAATTGTCTCAAAATCGCAAATTCCTGTTGTGCTAAAAGGATACAATCAAATCAGAAGACGCCGGGCATTGATACTGAGATCACACGAGGAATCCATTATACAACTGCTTACTCTTCCTCCTGGACCTCAACAGGAGATGAGAGCTAAGGTGTTTCATAATACTCTTTTGGAAGAAAAACTAGATGATGGAATTCTTCGAGAGCTTTGGAGCGACTATATAGTAGAGAATGATTATGATGCATTAGATGTTGTAACTGAATGGTGGCACAACTGGGGGAGGTTAATGAAGTACTAAGTAAATAAATGTTAGCCTAAAGTAGTCTAGTTGCTAGATATTTCATTCAATCCATCACGAGACTCACAGGTTGCAACACCACTCTGTTTAGAGATGAATGATATCTATTGTTTTCCTCACGGGCTGAGTTTGGCTTCCATAAACTTTTCAACACCCAAGATGTATTTCAATTGCCATTGGCCACTATACCCTTTTTTGGTAGCTGTATTTTCTTATCTTAGATTCCATTATGTCGACAAGTGCATAACTTAAAGTGCTATATTATCTTTGCTCATACTATTTAGTATTTTTATTCTTATACCTTTTGTTACTTTGTCGTATCTTGTAGAACCTTTTGGGAGATACAATGTACTTTGGTAATAGAAGCCTACAAACATAACTCACAATAATGATAACATTCAGTTTGCTTATTTTGACAACATTTTCATTCCTAATGCTAGAGTCACTGCCAGCATATTACCGGGCTTTAAATATCTGTAACAGAACTGATCCCAACCATTCTGCAAACCATTATGCCAAAAGGCTGGCAATGCTGAATCTGTTGCTATATATACCACTTTGTGCTCTCTAACTGCTATGCTCAGTAAGGCAAGGCACATGTCTGTATCAGACATGTCACTTTTTGTGACAATATCTTGCTGCCTCCATGACTATATACAGTGATGCAGGGCCAGCCATACTTCCAAGAGGCCCAATACCTCGGCCAAATGAACCTCGGCCAAATGAACACTTCTGGGGGAGCTGTACAGACATTGGCAATTCAATACATGGTACAAAAGTCTAAGCCTCCAGATGCTTTGCAAATTGTAAGTTGCCAAGGTGATGTTCAAAGAAGGATATGATGCCTGGTAAAAGAAATTGCCCATCCTGATTGCTGCTTGATGATGGAAGTATAGAAAGATTGCAAAACCAATGCATGCCAAAAAGTAAAAATTTGAAATTTTTCATTCAAATTAAACCGCGGATTAATACTGAAGACCAGTAAATACTAATTACACATTTTGTATGGTATCCCATTTGCAGCTACACGAAATTGTTTTGACCAGTATATCAGTCCGGTCCTTGACCCGGGCTTGCGCCATAGATTTGGTGTGGCCCAGACCTGGCCCATGCACCACTCATCATAGCCCTCGTCCACCCGCCGTGCACAATAGCCTAATTCCCAAATATTTTCTGGGATTCATACATTGTACATATTTAGAGACTATGGATAAAAAACATTGCCGTGCGACTTAATCTTTATACACGAGTGCAAATGCTTCCTCGAGGGTCAACTCTCCAGGTATATTGATGAACTGGAAAAGTGAGAGATTGTTATTGAGACACCATTAATTGCAAAATAGACTTACCGGAGAATTAAATGGCTTCCCAAGAACCTCATCTGAGTACTAAAGGTAAATGTGAGACTTCTTAGTCAATAAATTGTGTAACTTTGCCCACAGGACGGTTATAGCACATATCTCCTCCTGAAGGCCCAATGTGTGGACAGTGAACTTGAGGTCGTTCAGCTAACTAATTTTCAAGTAAAATGCACTGAGTTATCAATTGATGGGCAATCTGTTGTCTACCAACCATTGCAGAGTGCAGATAACGACAGATACCTGCAATTGAGACTGAGAACACATTGATTGATTGAACCACAGCTGGAAGATCTTCTTACCAGTATTCTGCCCAGCTTGATATATATCACCAAATTGAATATCATTTGTGATAAAATCCATGCATGATTCAGTGGATCTATACTGTCGCAA
Source organism: Collybiopsis confluens (assembly GCA_013368555.1). Lineage (NCBI taxonomy): Eukaryota > Fungi > Basidiomycota > Agaricomycetes > Agaricales > Omphalotaceae > Collybiopsis > Collybiopsis confluens. The sequence continues at coordinate 25,465 of JAACJN010000349.1, forward strand.
TGTACCCGTACAGTATTGTGCATGTGCAGAGCAAATGTCATATGCGGCCCTTGCAGTAACCAGTATTGCTGGATCAGTTGTGTCAGGCATATGGAGCTCCTTGGCCAGAATCGGCGCCAGCTTTGGAAGGATTAACGGAAAGATCCAGCTCGAGCGAACTAATTGAGCATCATATTGTGTGATTTTCCCTACATCATTGAACACTTTACAACGTCTGAGTTTGAGTTTCCAAAGGTTTTGAGAGATAGTCATACTGAACATTGCATTGAACTGGACGGGAATAATCTCCACTGTCCAATTGAACATGACAATCAGAGACACAGACATGGAATTTCCCTGTATAATGAGCTCCCTGGAACCGCTCAGAGATAAATCCGAGAAATGTCTCATGGTACATACACAATAGTTTGATTTAGCGGGACTCCAATCAAACTCGTATTTTGTGATTGTCCGAAAGTGGAAAACATTCCAAACAGATACTAGCATAGAGAAGTCCAGAATACAGAAAAGATGAGAGAGAGAGTTCTCACCTCAGTATTCAATTCAGAGCCTGGAAAACCAAATAGATGGTATGAAGTTCAAGTTAGTTATCGAGATTCTGGCTCCAGAGCTGCTCCCTTACCAACAAAAGTATTTGTAACTTTAGAGCGTGTACCAAGGATGGAAGATATATTTGGTACAATTCAATAATGAATCATGATGTTACATTGGTCACATACTGTCAACTCGTCCAATGACATTGGGGTCGAGGGCGCTGTACTCAATCTCCTTTGCAATATCAATGACACGAGGGAAGGACCAATCCTATATGAAATGAATACTCGATATAAGCTGAAATTTGGAATCGCACCTTGTTATACTGGACTAAAAAGGACATCATTTGCCTCAAAGTCGCTGTTGAGGAACACAGTTGGGTCAAATGTAATAGAAAGCATATGTTGAAACAAGAACACAAGCGCATTTCTAAGTCATATACTAGAGCTTGGGGTATATATACTTGGGAGAGTGGGCCGCCGCGCGGCAGGTACGAGTGAAACGGTTGGGCCTAACGCTACTATGTCCTACTATGTCCTAGCTTAGGGTTTGAGTGCGCACGAGGGAGTTTGCATAGAAGGAAGCCGAAAAGTCACGCGGTGGAGCGGAATATCAAAAGAACTTTGATGAGAATCTAGTACCACTATGGAAGGAGTTATATTGCTAAATATGAGTGAAAGAAAACCCGACAAGGACGGCTCGTAATACTGTGATTGTGATTGTGGTATAGATGCCGAAACCGCCTAATTAGTAATTGAATTATTCAATGACATTTCAAATTTTGAGAATTCCCATAAGATGCAGGAACTCCAAACCGCTCTTTCGCCGCCAAGTTCCAACGAACATATGTATGTAGTGCACCGGGAAATATCGGCACCAAGCTTGTTGCGCGAGCAATACAATGAGCAGACAAACATACGGTAATGTTTTTAATATACACCATCCACGAATCTGCAGGTGGTAGAAGGAAGCGCATGTTCAGCGTGGGTGACGCCAATTCGCAAAAGTGTTATTAAGACAGAACACAGACCAGAAAAATGTGCCCTTATTGTACACTCGTACAATCACCCATTGACATCCTAGTCAATCCTATAAACGAAATATAAATATCAAGACCCCCGGGGAACAGATATTGACCTCATACTCTATGAAGATTTCCAGAATGTTACTGCGCTTATATAATCTTGGAGCAGATTTTGAATCCAAAATTTTGGGGGCGACAAAATAAACTGAAGTGTATACTCTCATTTTTTTGTCAGAAGAAACAGAATAACATCTTGATCTCATTCATGAGTTGTCTATATGATTCTATAGCTCCAAACGCCGTGGTTCTCGTATCTTAGATTGAACACGAGCATCACCGCGGAACTGACGATAGAAATACTGAGGCTGTCAAAGAAGTTATTTCAAAGTCATCAGATGGAAAAGTGTACATACTATTCTGTATAAGTATTTCGCAACAGATCGCCACCTTAACGTGGCCCTTATAACAATACCAGCATTAATATCGAGAATTTTGGATAAGATTATCGGGTTCACATAATGCTGACACATGCCGATGCAGGCCGAGCGGCAACCGATGCCGTGACGAGAGACTCTATGGATAGTAGGATCCTGGAATCATCGCGCAAATGAACAGGAAACAAAAAAAAAGTTGGTAAACCTTTTTGCAAAGCGCTGTAAAGGGGTAAATTAATATCACTTCATCGGCCCCTTGATCAAATCGAACTGATCTTGTCCTAGAGGGCAGCCGTAGTCGCCGGCCGGGTTTTGCTTTCCTCCTTGGATCATATTTCCAATGTTACGGTGAGAATGACCAAGCAGCAAAACCTGGGTGTGCTGTACAGTGCTCAGTTCAGTTCTGTACGAATTCCCATGGCGACAACTGCGTTGGATAGCACCGTCCAGTACCGCGAGTACTGTGGGCTGCTGTAGGCGCTGTGGGTTCTGTCAGGCTCTGTCCCTGAACACTGCCCAGGGCACCAATGTTAAGTTGCTGAAATGTACTGGTATGATGATCCAAACCTGTAACGCGGAGTTTACAACTGCTTATGGACCATCTCAAAACTCATGCACCCCAAGTCCAAGTGATTTCCATGATGCCGACCCGATTTGGTCTAGCTAGTCGAGCGCAAGAGGGGCCTGCTCAATTTCGCTAGGATCCGAAAGATGGCCGCTGTACATCAAACCTGTCATGACCCCGGATCCATCCGAATTCCTACTGAGAACATATGACTGGGTAAGGCCGCAAGCGGCGAGGGCCGAACCTAAAGCTTAAGTTTGAAACAATTAGTTAACATGATTACTGGGGAAAAGCTATTTGGCAACCCCCTTTCTGCACCCTGTAACACAGGATTTATTTATAATAACTTACAGCAACAGTGATTGGGATTTTGGGTTTGCACTGGCTACAGGCAGTGGTTGTAATGTCGTAATTTGATTGATTGTATAAATAAGTAAAAGTCTTTAAGTTTGTTAGGGTTGGGTTGGGGCTGGACGCAGCCAGAGGCTGCTCGCGCGGAGCGCGAAAGGTTAGCGGTTAGCGGTTAGGGCTTAGGGATGAGGGATATTTTGTCCAGAAGGATTAAAAGGCCTAATACTGTATAATTACGACCATAAGTTCATGTAACATGTAACGGTACCCCCCCGAACTAGGCCATATACTATTTTGTAACGCGTAACAAAGGTCAATGAACTACGTATTTTTAGGATGTAACGGTGCTAAATTAGGCCTAAAGGGCCTATATGATACGCGGTATACTGTAAGTAACGCGTCATTGATGGGTGAACTAGTGGAGTGAATGTAACGTTCAATCAAGGCGGCTGAACTTAGTATTTTGAGTTCAAACATGTAACATGTAACATAGTGTGAACTTATGGCCGTAATTATACAGTAGTGTAGTGGAATGGTGGAGGTGCGGCAATTGATTTATGGGGTCTCTTGTTTGAATCTCAGCCATTGCTTCTTTTTGAAGCACCGTTGCTCCTGTTTTATTGACGTACGTTAATTATTATTGTATAATGACTAACTATCACCATCGTTATATGACGTACATTCTTATTGACAAATTATTGTTTCATAATGACTGACTATCACCACCGCAAATGCAAAAATCCCACGGCTGATATCAGTCCATTATGTATTAAATCTACGTCCTGGGCTCCGCCGGAGTTGGTCAAGCTGCCTTGTGTAATATATAGTATCGGGACTCTAGGACTTACTCGGGCTTTTCTAAGTAGAGATCATGAACACACGAGTAGCAATTACAGGGCCACAAGCTCGTTACAGGTCACCGTCTCATTGAAAGTGCCAGAGTGTGCTTGAGAACTGAGTTGTCCAGGGACCAAATTCACCTTGCTCTTTGTTTGGGCAATACATGGAAATGTTAACCTTTGTTTATATTCCATATTCTGCTTCCAATGCAATAATTCACTGACAAATAGATATACTACTATGGTATCAGCTAGTAGTGGGCCAAGCACTGTGACAACTTGATACAGTTCCTTGGAGTCCATGCCTCTTCCAACAAATCTACAAAAATGACACAAAGATTGAATTGCATGACTTTAGCTTCAGGGTTTGAACTTTGCACTGTCCGATTCAGACGTTAAAGGCTAAAAGCGGTTTAATGCACCTGGAGATCTCAGCCCAATATCCAAGGGTACTACCTAGGACATCATATTTGAAAATTTTAATACTAATTCCCCTTCACCATCCTGAGATATACAAAGAAAGAGCAACTGTACAAGCAAGGGAGTACTAGCAAGAACTCATCACGGACTGGCCAGCCGTGGAGAAGCCCATGATCTTAACCATTTGAGGAGGTTTCCGGCGAAACCCGGGGTTCCTCCCAGAAAGGGGGCTCCTGAATGGCTTTTCTACTGCACCAATTCAAGCCACCTCCGATAACTTAAAAGGGCGTTCCCGCCTACCGCAGTTGCAAATCAAGCAGCTAGCGCCTGCCAGCGTCTAACATTACATGTATGAATGAGGCCTTGGCCTTAACTCCAATCAGATAACATTACCAAATGGAGATAAGGCCAGGTCGAACCGTTTGGATAGGTTCGGCAATAATAGGTTAACCATCTCTCTCCTTCACATTTTCAGCTTCTCAAATCTATGCGTGCTTGTCAGCTGTGAAAGAGGGAAAAAAAGGGGGGGGCACTAAGCGAGGTGTGATTTAGGGAACAAACACTAAATTGTTTGGTCACCAAATGCTCTCTCGCGAGGGTCCCGAAACGGGATGCCAAGCTCAAGCCAGCACTGGTGAATGTATGTAATACATGAATTACTGAAAAAAAGGAAAAAAAAAAAAAGAAGAAGCAACAGGGCAAGTGGAATAGAAAATGGGTAGGGCGAAAAAACAGAAGAGGCTCACTATCGAGCTCTATGTGAGATATGTGAGAGAGAAAAAGGACATGAGAAATCTGGAACATCTAGTACCAGACTATATACTAAAGGCGAGAGCCACAAAACGTCTGAACAATGAGGGAAGTCAAAGAGGTTGGCCACAACTAGAGTGGTTTGCTGATGAGGACAAAAAAGGGGGGAGGGCGCTCGCTGCATAGACCGCGGCCAAACTTCTTTGACCGGTCCATCTTCTGTAATGTTTTCAAGCCTCTATTCTGTTTTGCATGGTTCCTTAACGTTTGAGAACCTGTGAAGCACGCGTTGAGCTTTTTATAAATTCTCTAGATTTTTCCAAATTACTAGCCCAATGGAACATACTCAGGCTGTGTTGGGCATAATTATTCTACTTGAAGATAGCAATTCGATGATACTCAACAAAGGCAAATAGAACGTGCAGAAATATGTACATAAATACATACATGATGGTGTAAGAGAAAATACTATTTTCCTGAATTAACCACTGCCGACGAGTGACCACAATCGTAGTCATGACCCTACTGTGGAGGGGTGCGGGCTCTAACATGTGAAGGGGCATGAGAAGATGGATATACCACTGGAGCTGGTTTCCCCGCTCGAGAAGCAGGAGCCGCGGGAGGCTCGTTCATCTGCTCGAGCTCCCTTACGGAAAATACCCGACGAGCTGGTCCTGCCGCAGTACTCGTAGGACTCTCCACACTGGGCTCGGTCTTAACAGTTATTAAAGGCGCACCGGGTGTATAATACACGGGCACGTTGGAGTGGTAACTCGACCCAGGTAGACCGGCCAATTGAGGAGCACCGGATGGCGGTGGATGATATGAATGAAGATGATATAGAGCTTGTGATGGGGGAGGGCCGGTAGTATAATAGCTAGACGGCCCGACCAAATAGGGATGATGCACATATTGAGAGGGCGGAATCGCAAAAGGGAGTGGCGGCAGCATCGAGGAACCAGCTGAGGGGATGAACCGAGTTGGCTCGACGCGATGAGCGCGCATCGCAGACTCTTCTACCGCAGACCGTCGCTTTCGTGGTGGCTCCTCACCGTTAGAAGAAGCTTCAAGTTTGTGCTTTTCGGTCGACAGTTGTGTCCGTTTTGCTGCCTGATAAAGAGGTAGAGTAGGGGCTGGATTAACGGTCATGCGTTCTGCCAGTCGAGGGTTATCTAAAGTTGCAATCGGGGGTAAGGCGGCTACAGGAACATGAGGCGGTGTGAGAGCAGGAGCAGGAGCCGCAGCGGGCCTCTGGTAAGATTTTACAAAACCAATAATCGTCTTTCCGACCCTGTCGTTAAGCCGAATATCCTTGTGTTCTTTTCGAACCTCGCGGCGCATCGAGCTGACGGCCGCAGACAGCTCGGACATCGTGAGCTTGTTGGCTGGAGGAGCGATAACGAGATGTACATAGATAAGGACACTAACTCCGATTACTTCGATTGGAGAAACCTGTAATACGCATTAGCGTGAATAATGTCGGAGTCTATAAAACGGATCACGCGCCTTGGGATACATATCAAAGGGCCCGGAGTATGCTTTCGTCGATACAAGATCAGCCAGAATCGCAAAGGTTTGTTTCACGGAGCGCGCGAAATCGCCTGGAACGGGAGTATTGTGTTCCTCGAGCCATTTTTCGACCTGCGGTAACGTTCCCGCATTCTTAATAAATGCTCCTTTATCATCGCCCCATTTATACATCACGTAGACGGACTGGGAAAGACATCTAAAGTCTGCACCTCGTGACCGATCCCAGCGGAACGAAGGTGCTCCCAGCTTATCCTCGGTAATATATAGATCTCGGATATCGTTAATGAATTTTGCGCGAGGCGAGCTTACAACTCGGAGCTTTTCAGCAGATGAGAGCGCCATCCCAAGTTGAACACGCTTGGCGATTGTCAATAAGCCGGCTTGGTTGTCTATAGTAGACTAAGACTTACACGGAAAATCTCCCTTTCGTCCTCCTCATCCAAGTCCTCGTACTCGGTGCATCGTATCTGACGATTAACAAAGGTGGTACGTATCCGCTCGGGAAGAAGATTGCGGGATTTAGACCCGGAATCATCATTAATTTTGAACCACCATGGCTTCCCGGTATCCCTGCGGCAACAGGTAAGTAACGTCAACATCTGAGCTAAGAGCACAAGCGAAACTTACGGATGCTTGACTGTGAAGAACAGTGAAAGCCAATGAATATAGCATAGCTTGATAATCAGCTTTGTACGTACGAGGAATCTAAAAGATTCTCAATCAGGCATTCACTTATTTGGCCAAGAGCACGTACCAGACCATCCAGAAAACTAAGCGAGCGGTTATTGTTAGAATCTCCTGCCATACAAGTAGGAACGTTGCTCACAGTTGCAAGCTGGTAAGACGCTGCTTCCCATCGAGGCAAATTTTTTTGTTTTCTGTCCCATTGTCATCATAGATGACGGCTAGACCCGGTGTTCGGTGTCAAAGTTGATAGCAGCTGTACAAAACAAGTGAATATGCTTACAAAATATAATGGGAGGCATGTAGTGATTGGTAAAAACACTGTCAATAAGCATGATTTGTTTTTCGGTCCTCCATACAACATCTATGCTCGGGAAATTAGATATGCTATATATATAGCCGAGAGCCGAAACCAAATTAGAGATTTACCTCGTTGGTATTCTGGGTTCACGTCAATAAAACCTCTTTTGATGTATTCTGCGTGCCATGAGTCAGGACCGAAAGAAGAATATGGGATCATACCATATAAGCTCTGAACCGAAAACTGCGAATCGCGGGGACGTTTAAGGGCTTTGGGCATCACGAATACCGCGGAACTTGAACCAACACAAGTTTCTGAAGAATGACTTCGAGACCCTTCCAGTTGATCAATATCCTGCGAGGGGGAAGCGGAAAGTGCCATTCCTAGGAAAAAAAGTTCAAGTCAAACCAGAAAATAGAAGTCATACAATGACCCAGAAAAGAAAATTGCCATAGAAAGCTGAGACTTGACCGGCAAATCCAGCGACTATCGCAATAAGTCCGGAAAGAAAAGGAGAGAAACGATTGAAGAGATGGTTAGCCTCACCTCGGAGTGTGTGCAGGGTGTGAAATGGACAAGGGAGGGAAACAAGAAAATGAAAGTAAGAGACCACCATAGAGACAGTCAAAAATTATGTTGACAATCATATGGGAGAGTCTACAGAACATATGAATGAGGCCTTTGATGTTATCTACAAAAGCCATGTAGCATTGAAAGAGGAAGTTAAAAATCTACGTCAAATCATTGAGACACAGGCTGAACTTCTGAAAGCCTATAAATCTCAGATTGACAAACTTCCTGCTGATGCTGGCTCTGGATCACTTAGAGGACTCAAAGTACCTGAGCCTCCTACCTTCTCTGGAACAGACAATAAAATGTCCTTAGAAGATTGGGTAAATCAGGTTGCACTGTTTTGTTCCTCAGCAGGGATTTTTACAGATCATCAAAAGATTGTCACAGCCCTCACAAGGCTACAATCTCCTGCTACAACCTATATGAGGAAATACTTTGATAACAACCGATTAGGCAAGGACTTGGGTTCTTGGGAACATTTCATTGAAGAGTTGAATGCCATTTATGGCAGAAGAGACAGTGAAGAAGGAGCTAAAGAAGAGATTAGTTTGCTTTGGACCAACAAAGAGTTAGCCAATAAGGACTTTATCAAATATGCTGAACAATATAGAACACTGGCACGCCTTGTTGAATATGAGGACAAAATCCACATTGATAAACTTAAGGCTGTTATTTCTAAAGATCTGCGAAATGCGATTGTTATGTTTGAAGTATCAGGAAAACTTCCTACAGATTGGGAACAGTACCTAGAATTACTTCTAGCAGCATATAAAGCCTTACATCCAGAAAAGGTCAAAAGTACCATCTTTGGCAATAACCACGGCAAAAGTAATACTGGCACAACAGACCCAAATGCAATGGAAATAGATGCAGCAAAAAAGACTAAGGGTAAACACACAGAACAGGTCGATTCCCAAGAGGCAAAAAATAAGTACTGCCAAATCTGTCATGGGAAAGGCTTTAAACTTAAATCCAAGAGTCACAATACTGTTGACTGCTGGGATAAGCCTGGGAATGAAAGTAAAAAACCTGCACCCAGAATGTCTTCATCATCTTCTGCACCTGGGCACAGTTACAAAGGAGGACAGTCTGCAAAAGGAGGGAAACAATCCTTCAAAGCACGACTGATGGAATTGTTTGATGAGTTTGATAATGAGCCAGCGCCCCCAGCTGCAGCTCTTAATGTCAACTCTGCGAGTATCCCCGAAATTGTTGAACCTTCACTTGCCGCAAAGGAAGTGACTGCATCAGTCGATGAAGTGCAGGCTAAAAAAGCGGGACCTTCTAGACCCAGATGGGCTAAAAGTCAACAAATCGAAGTGGATTTTCCCAAAGGACTGTAGAGGAGACCGCCTGTGATCTACAGTCAGGGAGTAGTATACCTATCAGCACTGATAATAGTAAATCAGATAGAGTAGTACTGGAATCTTGTGTAAATAATATTGCTCGCAACAAGAAATTCTCTTTTAGAGTTCCAGTTACACTTTGGGTATACAGCGCAAAAGCGCAGGCTGAGGCTCTTGTTGACTCTGGGGCCACAACAAACTTCATCGACAGACGTTTTGTTGAAAGAAATCACCTGGTAACAGATAAATTGGCTAATCCATATGATGTTAAAAACGCAGATGGAACGCCCAATGTTGCAGGACAAATTAAGGAGTATGTCCGTGCTTATCTTCAAATTGGCTCACATAAAACACGCCAATATCTCTATGTCACTGAACTTGGAGATAAAGATATGATGATAGGATATTCCTACCTGTATCAACATAATCCAGAAATTAACTGGAGAACAGGGGAATGGGCGTTTACCAGGTGCCCAGAAGCATGTGCTGCTAGAGCCCATAAAATTAATATTGAGGAAGCAGGAGCTGAAGAGCTTTCTCTTGATGAGGAATTTCTAGAGAACTCCTTACTGGACAACATAGGAGAGGAAGACCCAGAAAATCCCTATATCCGTTGGGCTGACATGCACCAACCCAATGAATATTCTCAAGCTGCTGTAATTGCTTCAATGTTTGATGGAAAGGACATTGATGAAGAAGAGCTTGAGGATGATGAGGACACCACTAAGTGGAAGTCACTTATACCACCATGGCTCTATGAGTTTGGTGATATTTTTTCAAAGAGAAAATCAGAGCGGATGCCTGAATGTAAACCATACGACCATCCAATTGAGTTTATGGAAGGTGCTCCACTACCAAAACCTGCAAAGGTTATCCACTGTCTCGAAAAGAAAGAAATTCTTTAAATGAATGGATCAATGAGGAACTTCAAAAGGGTTATATAAGACCATCCAAAAGTCCTATTTCAGCACCATTCTTTTTTGTCAAAAAACATGATGGATCTCTGAGACCAGTAATGGACTACAGAGCACTCAATGATATCACTGTAAAAAACCGCTATCCTATTCCTCGCATCTCAGATTTAATTGATGCTCTAAGTCATGCATCTATTTTTACTAAGATTGACTTACGGTGGGGATATAATAATGTCCGCATACGTGAAGGTGATGAATGGAAAACTGCGTTTGTTACAAGAAGAGGTCTTTTTGAGACTACTGTCATGTATTTTGGTTCTTCCAATGCACCAGCAACATTCCAGGCTATGATGAATACCATTTTGTCAGATTTAATTCAAGATGGGAAAGTTATGGTATATTTGGATGATATTCTGATCTTTGGAAATGACAAAAAAGAACATAGAGAAGTAATTAAAGAAGTGCTGAAAAGGCTTCAAAAGAATGATCTCTATGCTAAAGCTGAAAAATGTTTCTTTGAAAAAGAGAGCATTGAGTATCTTGGTATGATTATATCAAAGGGACATGTAGAGATGGATCCTAAAAAATTAAATGGAGTTCTTGAATGGCCAGTACCAACAAAAGTGAAGCATGTACAAGCTTTTTTAGGCTTTGCAAACTTTTACCGCAGGTTTATCAAAGACTTTGCAAAATTGGCTAGGCCACTCACTGATCTTACAAAAAAGGAACAACTATGGGTATGGGATGATGAACAACAGGAAGCATTTGAGGCGCTGAAAAAGGCCTTTACAACAGCTCCTATTCTTCGAATTCCTGATGATACAAATCCTTTCCGACTGTCCACAGATGCAAGTGATTTTGCAGTCGGAGCTGTCTTGTCTCAACTGGATCCAAATGATAACTTATGGCATCCAGTTGCCTTCTACTCAAAGTCACTCGGTGTTCATGAAAGAAACTATGAGATTTATGACAAAGAGTTGCTTGCAATTATAAGAGCATTAGAAGAGTATAGACACTACTTGGAAGGTCATCCAGAGAAATTTGAAATATGGTCAGATCATCAGAATTTGACTTACTTTAAATCAGCCCAGAAACTCACTAGAAGACAAGCACGGTGGGCTCTGTATCTCACAAGATTTAATTATTCCATATGGCATAAGCCTGGGAAAACAATGCAAGCTGAAGACCCTCTGTCCAGGAGGCCAGATCATGAGGAGGGGGTACACCTCGATAATGAAAACACAATCTTACTTAAACCTGAATTTTTTGCTATTCAGGCTCTTGAGGCTGCTCATGAATCACCTATCAATGATGATCAAATTCTTAGGGAGGTCAAAGAAGCTTTGCTATCTGATGAAGTTACAAAGGATTATCAGTCCTTACTGAAATCAGGCCCAAGAGAGTTTAAAAAATCTCTTGAGGAATGGAATTATGAGAATGGACTCTTACTCTATAGAGGCAAAGTCTATATTCCAAAAAGTGCAAATGAACACTTACGACGTAGAATTGTATATATCCATCACGCCTTGATATCTGCTGAACACCCTGGCAGATGGAAAACTTATGAACTGGTGACAAGAAACTACTGGTGGCCAGGACTATCAATCTTTGTTAAAAATTATGTCACAGGCTGTGATACCTGTCAGCAGATGAAAAATCGCCCACATCAACCATATGGATTTTTACAACCCAATGAGGTGCCTAACGGGCCTTGGGAAATTATTTCCATTGATTTGATCACTCAACTGCCAAAAGCTGGAGACTATAATGCAATCTGTGTTGTAGTAGACAGACTCACCAAGAGAGCACGCTTTTTTCCTATTACAAATAATTTTACAGCAAGGGATCTTGCTCATCTTTTATTTGACAAGATTTATCCATTACATGGACTGCCCTTTCAGATTATATCTGACAGAGGTGTTCAGTTTGCTGCTGAAATATTTCAGGAATGGTGCAAGATCCTTGGAATAAGGTCAACCATGTCTACTGCATATCATCCTCAAACAGATGGACAGACAGAAAGAGTTAACCAGACCTTGGAACAGTATGTTAGATGCTATGTGGACTATAATCTTAGCAATTGGCACAAACTGCTGAGCACTGCTGAGTTTGCCTATAGCAATCAAGCACATGAAGGGACAAAACATAGTCCATTCTTCTTGGAGTATGGGAGACATCCAAGAGCAGGCCCAACACTCTTAAAACAAGGAGTGTCTGTTGACCTAAATGATATTGTACAACAAAGAGTTGAAGCCCAGGAGCAAGCAAAAGCTGCCCTGAAATTAGCTGCTGAACGTATGAAGTGGTACTATGACAAAGGAGTTAAAAATATTCCTTGGAAAGCTGGAGATAAAGTTATGCTGAATCTCAGAGACTATCAAACTACTCAGAGGGCATTTCAACCTAGATATGAAGGACCATTCAAAATTATTGAAAAGTTGTCTGAAGTAACATTTTTACTAGACTTGCCACCTCAGTACCGTCATATCCACCCAGTCTTTCATGCAAGCAAACTGGACACCTACAATGAGTCAAATATTGTTGGCCAAACAGCACCAACTCCACAACCACAAATTATTAATGGTCACAAGGAGTGGGTTGTTGAAAAAATATTACAACACCGAGTTCGAGGTAAAACTACAGAAGTATCTTGTTCGATGGAAGGGATTTACCAGAGATCATGACACCTGGGAACCTACAAAAAATCTACGCAATGCAGTGGAGAAAGTTAAAGAGTATAAAAAAGAAAATTTGGCTGCAAGAAATATTGAAATTGATAACTTCTCAACGGAGCTCAAATCAGAAGAGGGGGTATTGTCACAGATTTCCCCATAATCATCCATGACTGTCATTACTCATTACTTTATTGTCATCTCCTGATCTTATCTTTTATCTTTTATCTTATCCATCTGATTAACTTTATATAGAAGTATATAGAAGGGCTAGACCCTCAGGCACTGCTTCACACATCTGCTTACTGATGTGCTTACTGATCTTACCTGGGTCCACATGTGACTGCTTACTGATCTGCTTACTGATCTTACCTGGGTCCACATGTGACTGCTTACTGATCTGCTTACTGATCTTACCTGGGTCCACATGTGACTGCTTACTGATCTGCTTACTGATCCTACCTGGGTCCACATGTGACTGCTTATTGATCCTGCTGACTGATGGTGTACCCTGGGTAGAATAGATTGCTACATGTATATAAGTAGATGAGTCTGTGGCTGGAACCCCCAGACTTAAGAACATTGTTTCTTTGCTTCAAAGACTTATCCTTGTTACACTCTTGATTGATTTCATTCCCCAAACCTCTGCAACACATCAGGTGAGTATTGAGATTTGTAATAAAGTCATAGGCGGGATTTCTAATAACATGTACTTGCATGTACAAGACAATGTCTCCAAATAGCATTTCTAGCTAATCCTAAGGACTTCTCCACACCCTTATTGGCTGACTGCATGTAGATTACAATGTCTGGGTCCCAACTTAAACCTGCCTCCATTGCTTTCTCTTCTGAGATTGAAACAATCTGTGATCCTGTATCATACAAAGACTCAATCTTAAGACTGCCATTTATCAAAGGATAGACACATCTTAGTGACTCTGAAGCATTTGCTACAAAAATCTGCTTAGGCTCTTCACCCGGAGCTAAACTTTCATAGTACTGCAACACTGGATCACTAACAATGATTGCACCTTTAGGCAACTTTGCAACTTTGTCTTCTTCTGCTAGCAGAAACACATCAATCTCTGTACTCAACTCTTCTATGGACATAGGATTGGTAGGAAACTCAGTAACTTCTTCCTCACCAGGCAAGAAAGGTAACATCGAGTCCAAGACAGAATTTTCAAATGAAGTTTTAAAACTTTTTGGATCAAGTTTAATCCTCAAAGTTATTTTTCCCTTCAAAGAAATTTCAGACTCCACCACTTTACTATCATCCCCTGTACTGTCATCAACTTCAACTTTATCTGGATCCTTAGTAGGATCTTTAACTTTCATCTTCCACTTTACACCTCTGTGCTCTACTGACTTATCCTTCTGCTTCTCTTCAGCAGTTGGAGAATAAGTAACATCTGGGACATCAACATAGGGAACTTCAACTGGCACACTGTTTGAAACTTTAGCACTGGTATCAGTAGATCTGTCCCAATGAACTTGTTTCTTTTGATCAAATAAAAGTGGTATAGTACTATTAGAATTAGAAATAGAAATAGAAGTAGAACAAGAAACTGAGTTGGGAGATTTGGGATCATAAATAGAATGAGACTGAGAAGGGGATCGGGAACCTGAAGGAGAAATAGAATTGGAAATAGAAATGTTTTTGGAAGTTTTTAAATTTTCCTGATTTTTATCCAAGTGTTTTATATTTTTTGGATTTTTATTTTCAGCGTTTTCTCTTCTGACTCTCCAACTAACACTCTGGTCTGCTTTTGACACAGGTTTGTCAAAGTCCTCTGGCTTTACTGAGCTTTCCTTCATTGGACTTTTTAAAAACCCTGCCTTTCAGCATTTTCTGAGTTAGAAGTTCTTGCACGTTGAGCCCTTGTTTGAACTGCATTAACTGCTTGAACCTCTTGCTCATCATCATCTTCAAGCTCTCCAAGTCTCAACTGTTGTATAAGACTGGTCATCCTCTTTCTCTCTTTTAGTGCCACCACATAGGCCTCAAGCTCTTCTAATGAAGTACTTGCTAAGTCCTCCTCTGATAAAACCTCTCTGAAAAGATTGCTTTGTTTAGTGTCCCTAAGTGCTTGGTCCACTTGAACTTTTTGGCAATCTCTTCCTGCTGTGTAGTAGACAACTTGTCCACTTTGTAGGCAAACATTGGTAACTTTCAGGATTATTTTTCCTTCATCAAGATACTTCTGTCTAACCATACACCTTCCAGACAAATGTCCAGCTTCACCACAGAACCAACAACTTATATCTCTCACTGGCATACTATCCATCTCTCTACTGCTCTTTCCCTGAAAGTGGTTACCATGACCTTGAGAACTACCCATATTATTAGAGTAGGACCTTGGCTGATAACTTGAAGTCACTTTCTGACTTAGAACCTCCTGATACATTTTCATCATAGAGTCCAACATCTCTCTGTGCCTTCTTTCACCTTCTTTCTGTACAAGTGCAAACACATCCTTCAACTGTGCTAAGTCACTTTCTCTCTGTACTTCTTTAACTCTAACTTCATGCTCAACATTGGACTTAGAATGAGAATGGTTTCCAAACTTCGGACCCATAACTCATTCTTGCTATCACTAAGTCTTGCTTGTAGTTCAAGCGCTTCTAACAACTCTCCTAGACCAATTGGATCATCAACAGACCAAACATGTCCAGATGCACTAGGTGTTGTTGCTTTTTGCAACTGTGACCTAGCCAACTTCTTCCAGACACTGGCTGAAAAGTCTCATCAGTGGTCTCAAACAACATCTGTACCATCTCTCTGTTTGACACTTTCTTTAAGTCAAACAACCCCTTGATGTATGGACCTATCTCTCTTCTGAGATCCAACACCCTATCTAAATCTGTCACTCTGACATGAAGATATTTCTTCAGCATTGCTTTTAAGCCTTTTAACTGATACTATTTCAATGTGGTCATAACTAGACAGGACATTTTTCCTGAACTTGTCATAACTATCACCAGCATCATAGCCTGAGATAGCTCTCCAAATTCTCTTCATACTGACTGGCAGATACCTTAACAAGGCATCTTTCTTCTCCTGATCTGTGTTAATTGCAGGAACATCTGCAACCAAACTCTTCTACTTCTTCTATGAAATCATGTACTTCAATACCATTTGCATCCTCAGGGAACTTTGGACCTTTGCCAGATCCCCTAAGTGGCAACTTTGATAATGAATTGGTAGACATGCTGGAGTTCAATTGAACAAGATGTGACACTCTAGAGTTTTCTAAATTGAATAACTCTCTAAGTCCTGAGTAGTCAATGGACTTGTTTCTCAAATGAGAATTTTGTGAAACAATTCTGGTAGGCTTTATAGGCCTTGGAAAGGTACTTGTGAAAGCTTCTCCTTGATCAGAGATATGCTCCTCCAAATCACTTCCCTCAGAAACTTGTCTCTGGTTCAACTGGACTGCCTTGAAGATGATCCAACTGCTAAGTTAGAATTTGCAGAAAGATTAACAACTTGGATGACTCTGTCTGTACTGTCTGACTCTCCTCTCTGCACTTTCTGGCTCTGCTACTTGTCTTTCTTTGAAAGCTCTGTAGCTTTTTGGGTAGCGGGTCTAGAAGAACTCCGCTGAATTTTGGTAGAGTAAAAAAAAGATAAGATTTTAAAAGTTGATCTTAGACAGATCTTTTTGAAGTGTTGACCTTAAACAGGTCTTTTGAAACAGTTGTAAAAAGTCAAAGTCAAAACCTGTTACCCCTCGCGGTGGGCTCCAGATGATGTGCTGAGTGTAGTGATGAAAGAAAAGACAAACACCAAAACACCCAAAGACACTAAGGTCGAAGGGCAAAACAGGTGGACTTAGAATTTTATACTTAAAAGTAGCAGGGGGGTGTGTAGTAGTTGTAGAGTTGTTCCGAGAACACAAGTTCCAATAACCAAAATATACCAAGTTCAACAAACACACAAAATCAAAACACAAAACAAAAGTTATAGGTAAACACCGAACTGTTCTGAGACTGACACCAAACACCAACTGGACTGTTACAACTGCACCGAAGCCAAATAGAAAGTCCTTAACACTGGTAGCGAGAAGGGGGCAATCCACTGCTTGTCCTTTTCCCTTGTTTTTGTCCTCCTTATATACATTCTGAGTGATCCCAAAAGGTAACTACAAACTATACCAATTTAGGACTAGTCCTGCACTGGTTCCACAGCTTTAGAATAGAATGTCATAATAAACATTTCGGCCTTTGCTTTTAGTCTGTTTCAGACATATCCAAATAGGAACTGTCACAGACCTTCAATGGCGACTTCAGCGGCGACTCGACTACCATAACAAGAGAGAATTCAATGGAGTGACAGGTGATTTTTAATACTGAGGTAAACCCGTCGCACCTGTTTAGACACTTTTGATGGTAATAGTAATACATTTTATAGACTTGCATTGTCTCGACAAGGAGCATTTCGCTCAAAAAGGATATAGATGACTCGGTCATATCAACGCGGTTGCCCAGATACTCGAACCATACCAACATACCTTCTCCGAATACATTACGAGCTATTCCAGAAGTA
>JAACJN010000350.1:0-42861 GCA_013368555.1 Collybiopsis confluens
CAAGTAACGCGAGTGTCACGGTGAAGCCGTATCTCGGCAATGATAGCAGCTCAGCAGTTCCGTGCAATTTGCGGGCCATGTTCGGCCCATGTTTTTAAGATTCAAAAGAAACAAAGATGCCGTCTTGGTCAGTCAGCCGAACTACGGCATAAGCTTTTTGTCACGCTTGAACACCTCTCAGGATCTTTGCCTTCGTCAACGCTGCAAATATTCCCCAGTCCACTCAGGAATTTAGTGCAATATTCCTTAGCAGATTATGATTGTAATACGCTCTTTTTGTACGGGATAGATATAGTGCAATGTGGAGTTCCTGGCCACTTATGTAGAATCACGCCTTTTTCGGACCAGTTTTTTCGATCCCATTTGCGTTCCTCAAAGACAAGTATCCAAATGAGTGGATGTAACTATATAATAGTATCCAAATAATGTACCCATAAAGGGATGAAGGTTTAGAATGCGCCAGACTCTGAAAATAAAGCATTTTCTAAAAAGTGGAAGTACCCTCATCATGAAAAAGATACCAGTTCACAGATGGTTTCAAAGCAATTTCTAACATGCTGGACCACCTGAATGCTTTGAAAATGTTGAATGCCTGTGGTGATCAGGGGACAGCCCCTAAATTCTGTGCTGATCAGAGCAATACATTACTCAACTGCAGCAAATCAACTATTCTGAATTCATTTAGAAAATTTTCATACTTTTCTCAAATTCTCGCACATAATTCCAGAATAAGTATATGTAACTTTCAAAGACATTTCATCTTTCCAATATAACCTTCACATAAGTTCAAAATGAGTTCAGCATTATTATGGTAGGTTCCGGACTGGATTGTCAAATTTTAAACTCAGGCCAAAGTTTGGTATACAGATTCCAGGGGGGTATTGAAATGTTCCAAAGATCTGAAAAGATATGTAAAAGATTGTTGAACGTGATTTTTAAATATTCCAAAACTACCTCTGATTTATCAGATGATTTCTAAACATTTTTATTAGCTTGCAAAAGCACTCAAAGCATATCACAGCACTCCAAAGCATTTTATTGGCTTGCAAAAGCACTGAAAGCACTTCAAAGCACCCCAACGCAGTTTAAAGCACTCTAAAGTATTTTGTAACTATTTCAAATGATTTTACTGACTTGAAAGGCATCTGAAGCATTTCAAAGCAGTCAAAAGCATCTCAAATCATTTCAAACCATTTACAGCAGTGCCAAGCAATGCAAAGCATCTCAATCTACGTGAAACATAATATCAAAGCATGTCAAAAGAGGCTCAAAGAATCCAATTATTTAACAAATCTACGATTAAATTATTAGAACAAATTTCAGTTCTACTATATATCATCCTCCTCTGCTTCTGCAATTTGGTTATCCTCAATAGCCCTATCTGCACGGCTTTTTGGGCCACTTTCTCCAGTATGACCTACCCTTTCAGCAGCTTCAGCAACTTGTCTCATTGCCTCTTCTAATTCCTTCTTCTCTCTTTTTCGTCTCTTTGCAGCAAGAGCACCAATTTGCAGTTGGTCATAATCAAATGTTTGAGGCTGGATCTTTTGAGGTCCTGCCGATCTGTCGAAACCAATTTTTAATTTTTAAACAATGAGAAAAATTAAAACTTACACCATTTCTTGAAATAGATCCAGTTCCAGCTCATCAATATAATCTGGGGATTTTTTCTGAAGCCCTTCCAAGGTTTCTACAATTGCTCGATAGCTAAAGTCTATGAGTTTATAGTAAATTCATGATTCAAAAAAGGACAAACTTATCACGAAGATTGGTTACAGTGAGATTTGCCTTCTTTCTGGTCCCAGAAGAATATTCATGCAAAGCATGGCTAATCTAGTACAAATAAAATAAACAGTGTTATAACTTTTTATAATATAGTGGCACAAAAGAGATTTGAACGCTTACCAAAACCGTAACAAATGCAATCAAGCGCATAGGAATGCGCCGGCTTTCTACCAGTTGCTCTTTCAACATCTGATCTTGCGATGCTTCATTTTCAAAGAAATATCCTCTCAGAATCATACCAAGCAAAGGATTTTGAAAAGGACCAAGCTTGTTGAAAGTAGAATCCTATCCCGCATGAGTAAAAACACAATGAGAAAAAATTAAGAATACCTTAATATTAATTCCCTCATGATGGTAAGCATGTGTTGATATAAGCCAATTTACGTCAGAGCTCTATGGGATTAGAAAAGTTACTACCATGGATGCAATCAAGGATAGCATATACTCAACAATTTCCACACTGCTTCTCTGAGGCCATCCTGGAATGTTAAAGTACTGCATGGTTTGTATTTGCACAAGCTGGAAAAATTGACCACGAATAGCAGAGGGTCCAAAGTTCATCTAGCGGATAAAGGAAACAAATGAAAACCAATAGGAATGACTAAAACAACACCTACAAATTTCACAAAAGCCCTCTTCACCTTGATGTTATTTACCACAGTCGTTAAACAGGTAAACATTTCTTCACCCCCACCTGCATCCAGAAGCCTGTTGTACTCCTTAGAAAATGTCTGCCAAGCGAACAACTTATCTGTGGGAAACATATCAACAAGACATGTGGCCATTCGCGCACAACGTTTGGCAAAGAGGGCAAGTTCTGGAGACTCGAAGTCATCTTTGACAGGCTTTTCGGTCTTGAACCCCTGATGATTTTTGCCCCTCTTGACATGCTTGGTGATATTCTCAACATTCATCTGCGAGGAGCATCAGAAAGTGAAGCAGATTATACTTTCGTTGAAAACTTACATGATCATCTTCATCAAGTTCATCCACCTCATCTTCGCCTATGTCCTCATCAATAACATCCATACCCTCAACATCAACTTCCCACTGTCGCTGCTTCTTGCTCTTAACTAGCTCCTCGTCATCCCAATCTTGATGTTCAGTATCCCCACCACCTTCACCGTCACGAAGACCTTCACCTAAGCTGTCCCAAAGAGAGCTCAGTTTGGCACCAGCTATTTTATTGCCAACGCTTCCCGGTCCAGGCACCCGTGCCATAGAGGAGAGCACTAAAGTGTTTGGCCCACCATTTACCTTGACGTAGTTACGTTCCGCAGGGTTTGCCTCCAAAGTGCCTCCTGAAAAATAAAAGAATGAGATATTTATAAATAGCGCCGAAACATTAGCAACCTTCGACGACTAGAAGTTGTACCGTGAGTGTTGAGCAGCCAGAGATGAACAAAACATACGCACCGTCAAGAGTCTTGAAGAAATCTTGTGTTTGACCTCCAACAGACGAAGATGGCTTGGCAGGTTTGGGAGGTTTTCGCTCGTGCTCAGACGAAGTTTTTGAACCGGCCTTGACGATTGTTTTCTTGGGGTTTTTGGTTTGGGGAATCGAAGGCGGCATGTCATCCACTGATGCGGGTCTTCGTGCTCTAGACCTTGTAGTGATACCGCTGGTTGGTAGTACTGAGTTGAGAGCCTCGTTGGCTTCTAGTCGTAAGCGTTTGGCTGCCGCAGAAGCATCGCCCGAGGAGTATGACGTAGTATCCCTCCGCTTGCCCTTCATACTTTAGACAGGATACTGAGAAGATGAAAAAACTAGCAGCAGTTGAGGTTCCATGGATAAATTATTCAACGAAAACCTACATAGAAGAATAGGTGATGTGTTGGTCTTGGTAAAGGATGGACGTTGGAATGACACGTGCTTGTTTATACGCAATGGCAGCAAGAATGTTGGTGACATAGAGCGCGTCGAAATAGTCGTAAGACTGATTCAAGTCGAATACATGTTCAGCTTTTGTGGCCCCGCTATGCTTTCCTTGTCTTCCGTCCGAAGCAAACAAATTCATCCACAGCAAGGGCCCATCCACAGCAACATCTGACAACATCTAAGTATTCCTCTTGTCCTGCTCCGAAATCCAGATTGCAGTATCCTTCAGATAGTCAATTGCTCCTGGGAGGTAGGAGAGGCCAAAATGCACCGGTAGCGTACAAACATGTTGAATCATCTGAACATCCAATCACGAGCGACATGCAAGAGTTGATTTCAAATAGTAGCGCACCTGCACCTACGCATTATAATGCCGATCCCGAATTGACATCAAGCGCAAAACAAAATAACAAGTCTAGATTTGCAACTGCGCATAGCGTTAATGAGATATGGCGTCTTAATCTTGAGTATGATCGACTGAGGATCAGGGTTCTAAAACAGGTTCAGTCAGTCGACTCCGACTCCCCGCGGCCGAGTGGGGATAAATTCTCAAAAGCTCACCTCCTTTTGTCGCACCCATGTAGCCAAATTTAGGGGTGAGATCTCACTCAAGTAGCCAAATTTAGAGCCAAGCTAGAGAGACAAAAGCTGAGAAAGAGGAAGAAAGGGGGAAACGACAGCTCACCCCAGTCTTCTGATTCAGCGATTCGACAATAGGGATAAACGGACTCGGTTCAATCTTCATAATCATCTGTTTGGACAATCATTAATACACAGCCAGTCGAACAAGGGCGAAACCAAGAAACCGACCTGCTCATCTACTATATTCAACGTCGCTTTCAACCCGACATCCAACCCTTGATATGACCGAGGTCATCCATATCCTTTTTGAGCAAAATGCTCCTTGTCGAGACAATATAAGTCTATAAAATGTATTACTATTACCATTAAAAGTGTCTAAACAGGTGCGACGGCGTTTACCTCAGTATTAAAAATCACCTGTCACTCCATTGAACTCTATCTTGTTATGGTAGTCGAAGTTGCCGTTGAAGGGTCTGTGACAGTTCCTATTTTGGATATGTCTGAAACAGACTAAAAGCAAAGGCCGAAATGTTTATTATGACATTCTATTCTAAAGCTGTGGAACCAGTGCAGGACTAGTCCTAAATTGGTATAGTTTGTAGTTACCTTTTTGGGATCACTCAGAATGTATATAAGGAGGACAAAAACAAGGGAAAAGGACAAGCAGTGGATTGCCCCCTTCTCGCTACCAGTGTTAAGGACTTTCTATTTGGCTTCGGTGCAGTTGTAACAGTCCAGTTGGTGTTTGGTGTCAGTCTCAGAACAGTTCGGTGTTTATCTATAACTTTTGTTTTGTGTTTTGATTTTGTGTTTGTTTTGGTGTTTTTGAACTTGGTATATTTTGGTTATTGGAACTTGTGTTCTCGGAACAACTCTACAACTACTACACACCCCCTCTGCTACTTTTAAGTATAAATTCTAAGTCCACCTGTTTTGCCCTTCGACCTTAGTGTCTTTGGGTGTTTTGGTGTTTGTTTTTTCTTTCATCACTACACTCAGCACATCACCCTTCTTGCCTACATCTCAAAACAGCATCATAGGACCTATGAAGCATATCTCCGAACGAAACAACATATCCAGCCGTTCCATCAACGATGATCTCATCTTTCCCCGGCACAAATTTGTAGTCTCCTCCAAAAAACCTGGCCCCATCCCCGTCGTCTTTCTCAGTCTCGCCATCGGGTTGGGGTTTGACCTTGGATTTGAGGATATACGGCAATTTAGAGCGTGGGCTGAATATGAACCGAAGACCGTGTTCGAAAAAGACACGTTCGACAACGGCTTTCATCTGAAATGCGTCGGCGGGGAAGTAAAGGAATGATTTGACGTCTGAGAGACCGTCAGGAAGCGCCACGAAAATAGTAATGTCTTACCTTGGATCTGTACTGTCCTATGTGACCCACAACCCGCTGCAAACACTCAGCATCTCTCTCCTAACCTTTTTCTTTGTTCACGTCCTCCTGCCGTACATCCTTGACCCATACTCTCTCCGCAAAGTCTCAATTCCAGGCCCGACCCTCGCCGCCCTGTCCAACATCTGGCTGGGGTACCACTCTGCCAAAGGTCACCGTTCCGAAGTCGTTCATGACCTGCACAAACATTACGGCCACATAGTCCGCATCGCGCCCAATCACATCTCCATCGTCTCCCCGGACACCCATGGAAACGATGCTCTTGAATCTAACTTTTATGACGCCTTCGTCTCCATCCAGCGCGGCCTCTTTAACACCCGCGACAGGAACAAACATACCCGGAAACGGAAACTTGTCTCTGGCATATTCACTTTATGTCGACCAGCCTCCTGAGCGGTGGTCCCGGCTGTTTGATTTAACTTTGAAAGGTGGGGCGAGAGAGGAAGGGCAAGGACAAGGTGGAGGCTGGGTCGGAAGAAATCCAATGTGGCAAATTTCTTCTCCATCAACGGAATACCCGTTCCCAGCTCTTTTCCTGGGCCGGAGCTAGCTTCACCGACCGAGAAAAGCATTGAACCAGGGCTTGACACCGTTAAGATGAAGGCATGGAAACTCTTGTAGGGTGTATCCTCGCTGCTGAACGGGTTAAGAATGAGGAGCTGGGTGATTAGCGAGTTAGTCGTATCCAAAGTTGGATTGCATTTGATCAGAGCGAGAATGACAACATGAGAGGAGTAGTAGGTGAGTTGCTGGGTCAGAGAACTTGAATAGTGGCATATGGAATCATGAATTCGGGTTGACCATGTACAGCGCCCCGGATCGTTCGCTAGCAAAAGCCATCACGCGCCCGTCGAAATCCTTTAGCTGGAATAATCCGTCCAACAGCGAAGTGGCGGTAGGCAAGTAGATATGTGCGAAAGGCGTTGGTTTCAAAGAAAGCAGCGGTCTAGGGCGAATCGGGGGAATCAGCAGGGGATCCGTGCCACGTGGTCTATTAAACGCTCACAATCACTCGTTTTCTCTGCCCTCCTTGTTTCAGCAAGCAGTCCAATCGTATTAGTTTAACACATACGAAATAAAAAAACTTTTAATATATAGTCTGATAAGTATATTTCGTCTGTAAATTATTCACGAAGAAAGATGAGCATTCATCAAGGATGCTATGAGATTTCCAACCCTTGTCCCACTCCCTTCGACTAGGAATGAGCATACAGTGCTGCCTAATATCTGAGAGAGGAATAATAGCACCTTGAGCTTCACCGTGAGAGGACCGTGCAGGCTCGATGCGATACATGCCTGTGGCCTTATTGGGTGCTCCTTCAAAGCGGGTGAACCAGGTGACATAGGCGAGGGGTTCTGAAGGCCAGAAACTAGGGGCGGAAATGGGGAACCCATGTTTTTTAACCACTCGGGGAAGGCGGAATATGACTCGGAGTCGAGCTGCACGGCACCCTGAAGAAATTTAACATTTATTCAGGCAAACAGAATTTGAGGTATCTCACCTTTGACCGCCGTCGACTCTGCCTCGTTGCTATCAAGCACCAATACCGTGTCATATCGAGGGTTCGAGTTGTTCCTAGAGAGGGGAGTAGCCCTCAGAATCGCCCTCTCTGGTTCGTCCAGAATTTTCAGTGGTGTAAGTTTGAAGTGATGCCACACTTCAACGGCAGTAAATGGGAGTGGTGATTGAACGGCGTTATTTTTGCTGCCCACTTGGCTATGGGGAAGAAGGGATCGAAGGAAAAGCTTCAGTTGAGTGATAAACCCGGGAGCGTGATGGGAAATGACTATATGAGATAGCTTTTTTCGTGATTCATGAGGCTGTTTTGCCAGGCGGATTAACGTCGATTCCACCACCTCCTTATCTGGACGCGATTTCGTTAGTCCGATAACAACGTGTTCGTCGTCTGTATTGTCTGAATCATTCGAATCAGAATTGTCCAAATCATTTTTAGGGTCCGTGGGGTTGTCAGCTCTAGCCTTCTTGAAATCACTAGAAATTGATGAGTTCAAGTTATCGGAGGATTGGTAGAAATCATAGGAAGATATTTTCTCCTTTCGAGAAAGGAACTGCACCATCTGAGGGAAGTAATCTCGTTTATTACTGGAACGCCAGCCTTCCTTTGCGGCATCGATGTGAAGGCATTCAAATGCCTCAGTGTTATAGCTATCCGTCGTTCCCAGCCAGCGGATAGATTCAGCGTAATGAAGAAGCGAATGAAGTTTGGGAATCTTGAAGTGTGTTTGAGCTCCAGCTGTGACGAAGAATTCCCTATTTTGGTGCCAGGTATTGAGTGCTTCCTGCATATACCCAAGTGTCTCACCATCATGGGAGGGGTACTGGGAGAGCTGAATAAAATGCAGGATACCTCTGCAGGCCACTACTCCTTGATCATCCATCTTTCCTATCAGACATGCCAGCAGAATCCGAGCGATATGCCTATGCTCGGTGCCCGATAATTGAGCCAGACCAGAAATACCTTTCGAAAAATGACAAACACCGTCAGTAAGCGGAAGGACCCGGATACGCTCGTCAAATTCCTTCTCGCCCACAACTTGTTGCACCCATCCCACCAAGTGTTTGAATACACCCTGATACAGTTGGTGGAGAACGTCCGGCGCGATACACCTGTGTATATCCATCAGAGGAAAGCCCACCCAAAAGGGGTGATAGTCTCCTCCCGCTACATCGCTTTCCATAGCACAAGCATGAATGGCACGCCCCCTACCGTGAAGGATAGTTCGAGCTTGTTTGATGACTCCGTAAGTCCATTCTTGAGTTCAAGGTGCACCGGGAGAAGTGACATCCAGTTCTTGGGCGGGACATTGGCATTTCGGACAAGTCCCATATTTCGTGCACGTAACGAGGCATTGCTCCGGATAGTCGGCGATGTATGTAGCAAGCAACGGATAGACTCTCCGAACTACACCGTCACCACCGACCATCTCGATTCCTGGACCTGAAGGATTGCCAGCAGCCTTCAAAGGCTCCAAAACGACAGACATGGATCGGTGAAAGAGTTCGTAATTCCGCAATTTGAGGAATGTATCATTTAAGCCAACTTTGTCGAGTTCGTCTGCAGACAAATATGCAATCAGAATGCACGCTCGCAATCCTGGCTTGCGTCGTAGACTTTTTGGGATATTTCCGATGGTGAGGTAGACGGGATAAGCATTCTTGCTACCCGTGAACTGTGTCAGTTGGGTTTTGTCTGATGCAAGAATCACCGGTGCAACAGTACCTCCTTCAGGAATCAGCTGCTGAAAACCATCATGAGCCATTAGTCTTTAAATCAAAATGTACAATCTACCTGTGCTGCGTTCCAAAAGCCAGCCGTCCACATTTCGTTATAAATCCGATTTTCCTCCGTTGGAGCAGAGCCAGCCCGGAATAACTTGGACGGCTTATAGACCAGACTGCTCGAAAGAGCTGGGTCACCCCATAGTGCGGTAATAGCACCGAGGGGATTCCTGTGGCAGATGATGAAATGTTCGTCGGGTCGGTCTTTGAAGGTCAATTGTTTGGTGTACCAAGGGCCACATCGGTCAGGAATTTTGTCAACTTTTTTCAACATAGATCGTACGCCGCTAATATTTGCACCTAGAGTTTCTTTCATCTAAAGGAAATCATTTGTCAGTCCAAGTATTACAAAAAAAATAGTCTTACATTTGGGATCTGAAGAAGACGGTCGAACAACTTTTGGGACACCTTTTCCATCACTGCCCAGCGCGCCATTTCCCATTCCAATCGAGAAGCAAATGGCTCGTATCCGATCTTGTCCCCTTTGGTTATCTTCTTTGCAAAAAGAGTCTGCCAGCGTTCATGAATGTTAGGTTGGCTCCCGAATATCGCTCCAGCGGTAGGATGCCATATACAGATATTGGACGTGCCATCTTCCACCAAAGAATGATTCATTGACCGATAAAGAGATGGTCCCGAATTGAGGGCGTCGTGCTGGCCAACAGTTCCCATTGCGGGATCCGGGAGAAAGACAAAGTCATCCGGCTCATTGACTCCGGAACTCCCTTCGTTCTGGAAGATTGCATCCAGTGTCTGCTCGAATAGGGCACCATCCACCTGTCCTGTATTCTTTGGCACAACTACCTCAAGACTCCCCGACTCATCTAGTGTTTTGTCGTCATCGTCAACATCCATGGGTAAAGAGGAGGAGGCAGAAAACTGGTGGTTCCATCGCGTTGTTCCCGCATTCGCAGTAGCAGAACCATTAGTGAGTTTGAGTTTGCGCGCACGGCGTCGAGAGCCATTGCGTTTGGCCTGAATAGCTGTTTCCAATGTTCTAACAAAACGACGATCAAGAATTTGGTTCTGACGATAGACATGCCTCCTGTGATCTTTGTCTTGAGTGAGATTAAGATGTGCGAGCCGGTCTTGAGGTCGGGAGAAGGCCTTCTTGCATACAGGGCATGAAATATCCATTAGATGAAGCAGCGAATGGAAAGGGTAGTGAATTCAAGACTAGTGCAACCTGCAAAGGAGAGAATGAAGGTCACAAAAACTTCGAATCTAACTGAGGTACGCACCACGATCTTCGTCATCTCAAGCAGGTGTAGTAGTCATGGAGGACGGGAGTGAATGACTTCCTAATAAGTACATACATTGTTAAAAAACGTCACGGGCGCCATTCTATTTGATACGTTATTCTAGTACAACATTTTATGATACAACAAGGAGATACAAGATGACTTGAGCCCAGTTGTATGGGTACATAGTGCTTAGGACTCACAGTCCCTAAGAATTTCCTGAGCCAATCTCAATCACTTCCCGGCCATATTATTACTGAAAGAGAATCGATGCTCGCAATGATGTTCGAGCTCGTTACGAATCTGACGGAATTCAATGACATGTCGGAGATGCCAGAGAATATGCACCCCGCAATTGTAAGCGTTAGGCTGAAAATGCACCTGAATGAATACGAATGAGAGGTCTGCTGGCTCCAGCCACAAGTCATAGAGCATACCTCACTGTGAGAGTCAAACGTCCAGTCTGTTCCAGGATTGTTACTCAGACGGACAGGGACCCCTCTCATATGACTGAGAACCTCAGTTAACCACATCAGAACCTGGCCGCAATGCATTAGTACCTATTTGGTTGAAATGGCTTGATACTCTCACCAGCATCAAACTCGTATTTTTACGAAGAGGAAGGGGCTTAGGACAATTGATTATGCAGACATTGCGCAGGCTATCGTAGATTTCGATTCGCTTGCGAGAAAAATCAATTAACGCAGAGTACCAGTGAC
This sequence comes from Collybiopsis confluens, assembly GCA_013368555.1. NCBI lineage: Eukaryota > Fungi > Basidiomycota > Agaricomycetes > Agaricales > Omphalotaceae > Collybiopsis > Collybiopsis confluens. The sequence goes on from JAACJN010000350.1 coordinate 10,920, forward strand.
AAGAATCTTCGTGAATTGGAATAAACACTGGGTCCCAAGATGAGCTAAGGCCCAAGATTTGCTACAGCAGATTAGTTACACATGTCCCCAAGCACATTATTCAACGCTCACCACCGTTTTTTGGCACCAACGCAGAACTTGGCTCTGATCGTCGAGGGTGAGGGCACCGCTTTTGGCATTTATGCAGTCGTCTTGTTGGAAAAGATGTTTACAGGCAAAAAAGGTATTGAGTCCTAGAGTGGTCCCGGCCTTGCACCACTTGGCAATGAAATAGTTGATGACCTCATTATCAACGCACCGAGCGACGCCTAGGGTGCTGAAGTGGGAGAATGTGAGGTGAGGGAGTTTATTCCAGTGGTGATAAGGGCTGTTGCGTGCCTGCCCCATTTGAGTTGAGCTTCTATTCCAAAAAAAAAAATAGAACAAACGTACATCGTGCATAAGGTTCCTCAACATCTCTTCTGCCTTTTCAGGATGGGTGTCAAGAACCCTCGAATAATGGTTCTCCATGTTGATCTGTTTCACAGTGATGCATTCGTTCAGAAGTCTGAGATTCCCAAAGGCCACGAGGGCCTTATTTTCAGACGAAAGGCTACGTTGGTGGCGGCTGCTGCAGACAACAAACCTCTTCTGGATTGCCGGCGCGGTGGAAAGAAGACGAGAGATTTCCCTCAGTCTCTTGCTCTGAACCTCGAAATTGGTATACAGATGACCGTCGAATTTGTCTGAGAGCAGCGATTGAAATTGTTGATCCAGCATTAAATTGCATTGCGAGACGTCGACTAATGTCAACAAGCGGGGTATAGAGATAGACGGTAGGTACGCTTGGCAGTCTGCAATGACATTTGTCAGCTGTAGGAGGTGGTGAACGTAGCAGCTGCGGGCAATTCCAAAGGACGGAAATTCCACAGTAGAGCAGGGATGTTTGGTGGGAGAATGAAGCCTTGATTGCGCAGTGAGTTTGATTGAACATTGTAGCTGAAAAAAAAGACATACCTGAGAGGCATGCTCGGGGATTTGGAAACAGAACGACTAGTGGTGGGAAAATTGACAAGGGTTCAATTACATTGACAGATACAACAATAGACGTATGTATTAGTATGTACTGAGGAGTCGATGTACAAAGCTTATGTACTGGGGAAAAACGTACAAAAAAACAAAGTATTTAGGCCGGCATCGGGATGAGTAAACTATTTACATTGAAAGCGTAATTGTAATCACTTATACCAAAACGAGAGACTGGATACCCCACGATGGGACTGGCAAGAGAAACAAGAAGACCGGGGAGGTTGGCTAGCTCTGGCCTCAAGGCTGGATCGTGGGCGATGAGACTATTGGCCCAGTTCAACACTTGGTGAAATTCGACTTCGTTGGTGATCCCCCAAGCAAGGAACTGGAAAACTCGACCACACGAAAATAGGTCGGCCATTAAGGGGGAGTAAAGAATTCTGCAGTTGCCAGGTTCCTCGTTTTCAGCTACTTCAGGAGCCATTAAGCCTATCGTCCCTTGGTACGAGTCTCGTTTCTCGTCTTTGCTAAGAAGAATAGTTGAAACGCTGAAGTCGATTATCCTCAGGCTGATCCGGCCGAGTTCGCCTCGTTGAATTATCAGATTATCCGGTTTGAGGTCAAGATGAGCGACAAGATTGTCATGAAGAAACTTGACGCCTCGGGCAAGCGCCGAGCACGCCGCAACGAGTTGGGAGCTCGTTAATGCAAGCGCTCGGACTTCAGAGAGGGGGGTCCAGCGAGAGAAAACAAGGTACGTGGATGTGGTAGGACCTTCGGAAGGTAAATCGAAACGCTGAAGAATGGGAAGGACAAAGTTCTTGGCACCCGCGAAGGACTGCAGCTTCAGGTGAATTTTTAGCTCCTCCGAATTGGATTGCACTTTTTTCACTATGACTTTGCCCCCCCTCGGGCCATCACCCACAAGCAAACAAGGGGATTTAACCTAGAGATGTACATTGAACAATGCGGCTGACAAGGGAAGAGTCCGACTTACACTGAGTTTATAGCCAAGACGCGCTGCCTCATCTAGACACGCTTTCTCCAGGGTTGCGTCTACATTGTCGCTGTTCTCTTTACGTTTTTGTTTAGCTTCTTTAGCGCCCCCTCCCTTTTCTCCGTCATTGCCCCTTTTTCTTTTCTTGTCGTCTTCCTTATCGACTCGATGAGCCACGGTTTTGATATTATGCAGCTGGGCATCAATGATCTGGAGGCTCTCTTTTACTTGGTCCAAAGGAGCAGTTTCCTTGATATGATTGGCGAGGTTGTACAAGTCCCTCGTAAACCGAAGCCGGGGAATTAATCCGGAATGGATATCATACAAACGACGGAGATAGTACACCTGTCGTTGCAATGTCAGAATCAAGGTGATGAAAATTCAATAAGACCTCACATGTGAGCCTACTTCGAATAGCAGATACATGCTGGCACGACTCCAGTCCTTCGTGATGTAATTTAGGGGGAGGACAGCAGTTTTCAGAGGAGATTTGCCTTTCCTATCATCGGCATTGCGCCGGGCAATGTTGATCATTCGGAGAAGGGACGCCCCCTGAAGAAACATGCGCATGTGATCCGGAGAATGCTCTATCTGAGCTGTCTCTGTTTTTCCGGAGTGAAATTCCGCAAGAAGGGCGGGCCAGATGCTACCATGATACCAAACTCCCATGTCGCTTTTGGGATAGTAAGGCGCGAATCTATGGACGTCCAGCTGCTCATCCAACTTTTCGACAACCAGTTTCGTAATTGGCATGGGCTGGTATGGGCTGGGGAAAGCGTCAGTGAGTGCAATCGGCTAGGTTACCATGTCGACTGACTCTAGAATGTCAAACTGCGGCAAATGCTCCAGGAAGTATATCGTGTAATTCGTGAAGAAGAAGTACTCTGACGATTTCTCGACGCCAACTTTCGAGCTAAAGGTGTTCATATGCGGAGAGCAGACTCCACTGCATTTGATGACGTGGCCGTAGTGATCGCGTTCTAATTCCAGCATCGGCTCTGGCGGGGACTCGGAAGCCTGGCTATGCATCGACATTGACCCTTTGTCCTCCTGGAGAACCGTGAAAAGGTCTTCCAGCGAGTAACTAGTTTGTGGGTGACGCTTAGCCAGTTTGCGTTCGAGCGTCTTCAGTTGCTGAGGATTCGTTAGTTATGCCCACAGCCTATTATGTCTGATAACTCACATCACGCGTTATATTCCGCTTCTGGGACAACGCGTTCCAGATTTTTTGAACATGAGAGGGTACAGTCACATCCGAGATGTTGGTATTGGGGACAAATTCGATATTATTGAGTGCAAGATCGTCGTATGAGAATTCTCCTCCCGATTGCACCCTGATGAATGTTGGATAGAGTTCACTGCGAGAAGGGCTAAGGGTCGGTTGTTGACAGGCAAGCGTGGGTTCTGTGAGGAAGAACGGCTGGGTATTCGGATCCACTTGCACAGAGCCTGTTAATCCGGTATCAACGTAGTGTCTGCACCTGAATCAATGTCACTTACCCGGGGGACAAAAGACGACAAGCGTATAATCAGGGAGAATGTCCTCTAGACCGAGCTGAAATGCCGACGAATCATTCATGTTGAGAGTTGAAAAGGTTCGAGTCATGAATTGACCATGGAGGGTTGTGAAAGCGGCGAAAGTGATCTTGTACAACTTTGTGTGGAGCTTCAATTCGGCCATGTTTTGGCAGTGATCCAAAGTTTGTAGCTTGGGGAGCACCACCTCCTGTAGGACATACAGATAGCGCGGGTTGTCCATTTTCTCCTTGAGCACCACGACCCAGTCCACAAGCTTGCCGCGCACTTCAAAGACAATAGTATACTCCGGTTTCAAGATCACCCGGGGAGGTGACTGGAGTTGATGACTCGAACCGGCGATACCAGAGTAAGTAGGAAACGTCGTGCCTTCAGACGTAGACACAGACGCAGACGCGGTTGACATGGAGGACATGGAGGAACCACTTAATGAATAAATAGCAATAAGATGACCAAAAACTGTCTGGTCATATCATCACCTGACTTCCCGATCTCCCGAGCCGCCTGCCGCCGGTCTCGTCCCTGCTCCGAACTCTCGGAACTGCTCCCTCAATTTTTTTCATAACGTTTAAGGTCGAGACCGACCATCCTGAAGCGGATAGCTAGTTCTGTTGTCTATTTAGGCTACGATGATGGGCTGGTTTGAAGAAGAGGATTAAACATGGTGCTGATCAATATAAATGGGGTGACAAGGTACGAAAAAACATACTGCAAGTTCTTCTGAAATTACAGAACTGTGCTCGCTATCTATGGAAAATGCGAATCATCAACACAAACAACTCGCCGTCATGATGACCAAGGGCCTTGGTCTCTGCCTTGGCTTGCCCTCGTCAGACCTCGATCTTCACTCTGAAGTCCTTGCCGCTTACGAACTTGTCAAACGAATTGACGTCCTTGACGTATCTGTATCATCGCCACAACGCCCCGTAACCTTGGCGCGTCATGTGATCATGACACATCCGTTCCGCCAGTCCGTACGGGCGTCAAACTGACTTAGGTTTTCTTTTGTTGTCCGCCTCAGTATACGTAGGTGCAAATGTAAATATTGTATCAAAATAATTGTTCAAAAAATCATATCATGGCATGGCACAGTCAGTCCATGAAGAGTGTGACACTGTTACTATCTTTCCATGTACGCGGGGTAGTGCGCCTTCGCTTCTCCTTTGTGATATCCTTCCCGGTCTTGTTTAGTTTATCAAACGCTCGTTTGAGAATCTTCCCCAGCTTTGGATGGACACCCTGACTTTGCTTTATAATGCCGAGCATATTTTGGATATTTTCTTCCGTATGTTTGACGTATTCCGATGAGAAAAACATCTGATAGATGCCATCAGGCATATGTCGTGTCAAACATGAGAAAACATGGTAAATGCTCACACGCTTGCTAGACTCTCCCTCGTCGTCGCTGCAGAATGGCGAGGATCTCTCGTGTATATGTGCTGGACTGCTGGCAGCCTGAACCTGGGAGTCCTCCTGTTCAAACTCGAGCTCCGGAGATGCAGCGAAGTTTTCCTCCTGCTCAGTCTTGAAGTGAATTCCAGGAATACTGTAGAAGGGAGCAAAATGGTTTTGTCGAAGGGCATGAAAGAATGGAAGGTTGTTTAGCGGTAAGTTCCCAGTTCGTCGGTTAACCTCTCTCACGAGATGCTTGCAGAGAAGCCATCGACTGATGAGATAGCTAGGGCAGCTGCATGTCATAGTCTCAACATTGGTATGATAGGTACCACGCGGCCGCTCCCGTTCTGCTTCGATATCTGCCAGAAGTTCTGCTCTTGCATTAGCTTTCAGTGTTTTATCCTTCAGGCAAGCAAGCTCCCTTTCCATAGATCGGAACTCGTCCTCCTTACTCATGTTATGCCAGTCCTTTTTTATGCTCTCCTTCCATTTTGGCAACCATAAAGTTTTCGCGCTATTTGACGTGCCACGGCCTCAATGGTAAGTCTTTCCATCTCTTCTTCAGTTACGCCAGTCTCATTCTCATCCTTCTCATCTCGATCTGCCTCCAATTCCAAGCAAAGATCTTCGAGATCCACAATGTAACTGAGGTCAATGGGTGTAAGTTTTGCTTGAGCTATGATCGACGTGAACTCCTTCCAATTGACGTGTTTTTGTCCTGTAGACCTTTGTTTAGATGCGTGGACAGCTGGATCTGAGTTTTCCTTATCTTTTGATGCGTCTTTAAAGTGTTTTCTTTGAGATGTCTGGTTGTCGCGGTCTTTGCATCCGTGACATTTCTTCAAATAAGACAAATCTTTCTTCTGCGGAAAGGTACGTGCTTCTCCTCTGTATGTGCAGTGTGAGCACTTTCTGATGGTTGCTGGGTCTGCTGCAGGTCAGAGATGGCTAGGTCCTTTGGGATAGCCGCACCTTCGAGTGGCCTTGATGCTGCAGGTGCCATATTGGGACAGGTTGAGCGCAACATCTAGCGCTGAGCCTCGCATGCATTAGGGAGTCATTCAAGGGCAATCTCAAGTACATATTTCTCTGTCTTATGCACTTGTCTCTTCATACATTTTTACAAGTATTATACATGCTAATTACCTATATTTCTCGAGGCGGACAACAAAAGAAAACCTAAGTCAGTTTGACGCCCGTACGGACTGGCGGAACGGATGTGTCATGATCACATGACGCGCCAAGGTTACGGGGCATTGTGGCGATGATGTATCTGTCGAAGGGACTGAAATCGGGCTGCTGCGTGTCCAGAGTAGAATACGCCATCATTTCCCGGTTACGAAGGAATACCAAGCATTTTAACGACAAGGTAAGCTCTTCTGTGTCGTCTCCCGGTAGTTCTTTCCTCAACAATCTCCCCTTTAGTTCAAAACACAATACCTCTCCTCTCTATCCTACTGCATGTCTCTTATGCGCGACCTACCCCACATCTCCAGTGCCATACGCCACATAGACCGACAGCTACTCACCTACATGAAGTGTGTCGTGTCGAAGACGTTCTGGGTAAAGAGTGGGAGCTTTATGTGGAAGGACAAAAGCTCCAATCAGGATCAACTGCGTTCCGTCGAACGAAAACTCGAAACTCGAGGCGTTTACGTTCCACAGGCGGACTATCCGACGCCGTCTCCACCACCTTCTACCAGCTCGCTGTCAATTTCAGGAGATTTGGCGGTGGGGCTAGTATGGATGGTCAGGATAATTGCCATGTTCAGTTTGTGAGAGAGTTTGCAGGTGCGTTACGGTATGAACTAAGTCGGGAATATAATCAACTTTTTTTCATAGGACAAAACCAACTCTTGTATATCCCTTTACTCCTACATACTGCACTCTATCTCGGATCTCTCAACATGTTCATACACTACCGATGCGTATTCATCTCACTTACGGAAAGTTCAGGGCGCGATTGACCGCTTGAACCTTGTTGAAGGGATTCCAGTCTGGAGTGGTGGGTCGCCGAGCTGAATAAGCTGAATAAGAGGATCCTTCTTGGATGACATCGAGGTGTGGTGCGATGAATTCGAGAAGACTGGAGATGGTGATGACAGGATGGTGATTGGCAGTTTAAAGAAGAGGTACGGGCAAGGTACCGGCCAGCGGGGAGCGGGGGCGAAAGAAGACAAGGTACAAGAAAAGTTTGTAGTTTCTATGCTGATCGTTCTAATGAGTACCCTAGTTCATGGAGTCGCCCTTTGTACACAAGATCGGGATACAAAACCAGGTCATTTTTCTTCCTCAAAGACAAGCAGCTAAGACCAGCGAAATCTTTTGGAACTGAGATGTGAGGTTCAATTAGGGGATTGTTGTCTATGATCATATCTGTAGGGGAAGGCATGAGTAGCAACAGAAGATGGGTCAACAAATAGACGACTCGCATTCATCGACATGAGCGCAGACAAGAGCCTTGTCTTCCGTTTCGGTGCTTTGGATGACGTTTCTTCTCTGTAGGCGGAAAGTTCAAGAACACGGGAACCACGCAATATCCAAGGTTATTGAGTCTTTTCTAGTCAGTATGATTATCAGAAGCAGTGAGCTAAAGATGGCCACCTCTTTTCCGGGTCATTGATGCCTCCGACTTGTTTCTGACTCGGAGTGTACCGAACGACTTCGGGGAAGAGAAAAGTGAAAGATGCGGCGGAAATATCTGTGACCCCGGTCTTTTTTATATTACGATCGTATATATTCGGTTTCAGACCCGGGGGCTGTTTGGAAGAGAGTGAGAACCTGGAGGAGGAGGAGGAGGAGGGAGGGAGGAGAAGGGTGTTGAGAGATTAGATTAGATAAGATAATCGTAACGTCATGCTTGTTATCGTGTATTTGATTTTTTAGTCCAAAAGCATCCCAAAGCGTCCAAAAGCATTAAAAGCATTATAGAGCGCCTCAAAGCATACAGGAATTTGGTACATATCTGGGTGAACAAGGAGTGCTGAACCCTAAAGAGCTGTTAGGAGTGTCTAGGATTTCTGGTAAATCCCTGGGATATCAGAATGTCTTCCTGACATCCCTGGTAAAGGGTGCATTTCATGATGCTATGCGTCGAAGATCCCTGTCACCCATAGTATAACTCTTTCCATAGTTGTACTAGATTCTCATCAAAGTTCTTTTGATATTCCGCTCCACCGCGTGACTTTTCGGCTTCCTTCTATGCAAACTCCCTCGTGCGCACTCAAACCCTAAGCTAAGACATAGTAGGACATAGTAGCGTTAGGCCCAACCGTTTCACTCGTACCTGCCGCGCGGTGGCCCACTCTCCCAAGTATATATACCCCAAGCTCTAGTATGTGACTTAGAAATGCGCTGGGGTTCTTTTTTCAACATATGCTTTCTATTACATTTGACCCAACTGTGTTTCTCAACAGCGACTTTGAGGCAAATGATGTCCTTTTTAGTCCAGTATAACAAGGTGCGATTCCAAATTTCAGCTTATATCAAGTATTCATTTCATATAGGATTGGTCCTTCCCTCGTGTCATTGATATTGCAAAGGAGATTGAGTACAGCGCCCTCGACCCCAATGTCATTGGACGAGTTGACAGTATGTGACCAATGTAACATCATGATTCATTATTGAATTGTACCAAATATATCTTCCATCCTTGGTACACGCTCTCAAGTTACAAATACTTTTGTTGGTAAGGGAGCAGCACTGGAGCCAGAATCCCGATAACTAACTTGAACTTGATACCATCTATTTGGTTTTCCAGGCTCTGAATTGAATACTGAGGTGAGAACTCTCTCTCATCTTTTCTGTATTCTGGACTTCTCTATGCTAGTATCTGTTTGGGATGTTTTCCACTTTCGGACAATCACAAAATACCAGTTTGATTGGAGTCCCGCTAAATCAAACTATTGTGTATGTACCATGAGACATTTCTCAAATTTATCTCTGAGCGGTTCCAGGGAGCTCATTATACAGGGAAATTCCATGTCTGTGTCTCTGATTGTCATGTTCAATTGGACAGTGGAGATTATTCCCGTCCAGTTCAATGCAATGTTCAGTATGACTATCTCTCAAAACCTTTGGAAACTCAAACTCAGATGTTGTAAAGTGTTCAATGATGCAGGGAAAATCACACAATATGATGCTCAATTAGTTCGCTCAAGCTGGATCTTTCCGTTAATCCTTCCAAAGCTGGCGCCGATTCTGGCCAAGGAGCTCCATATGCCTAACACAACTGATCCAGCAATACTGGTTACTGCAAGGGCCGCATATGACATTTGCTCTGCACATGCACAATACTGTACGGGCACATTTCGACAGTATATATCCACTGAATCATGCATGGATTATATCACAAATGATATTCCATTTGGTGATATATATCAAGCTGGGCAGAATACTGGTAAGAAGATCTTCCAGCTGTGGTTTGATCAATCAATGTGTTCTCAGTCTCAATTACAGGTATCTGTCGCTATCTACACTCTGCAATGGTTGGTAGACAACAGATTGCCCATCAATTGATAACTCAGTGCATTTTACTTGAAAATTAGTTAGCTGAACGACCTCAAGTTCACTGTCCACACATTGGACCTTCAGGAGGAGATATGTGCTATAACCGGCCTGTGGGCAAAGTTTCACAATTTATTGATTAAGAAGTCTCACATTTACCCTTAGTACTCAGATGAAGTTCTTGGGAAGCCATTTAATTCTCCGGTAAGTCTATTTTGCAACTAATGGTGTCTCAATAACGATCTCTCACTATTCCAGTTCATCAATATACCTGGAGAGTTGACCCTCGAGGAAGCATTTGCACTTGTGTATAAAGATTAAGTCGCACGGCAATGTCTTTTATCCATAGTCTCTAAACATGTACAATGTATGCATTCCAGAGAATATTTGGGAACTGGGCTATTGTGCACGGCGTGTGGCAGGTACAACTCCACATGCAAATTATTTGGTACACTCTATCTACACCACGTACCACACCCACAGTAGTAGTTATTAGAGGGATGTAGTAATTGCAAATAACCTCCCCTAGGTCTGAACGTGAGAGTCATTAGAAATGGAACGAAGATAGAAACATGGAATACATGATAATATTTACAAGGACAATGGGGGCAGTCTAAGCGGCAGTCCAGGAATGAGTGGCCAAAGCAACTCTGACTTACACAGAGGGAAACAGAGATGGAGGAAACCACATAGAAATGTAACACCACCAGCATTTTCCCAGCTTGGATACATTCAGCCGCCTATATAGCAGTGGGATCAGTATTTTCAGTTTGAAGGGCAGTACAAGGCAGATGACAATTTTGACAGCCAAAACTAGCTGCCTCAGTGTGTTTTCCCTGACAGCACTGTATACTGTCCTTCAAGGTGCCTATACGAGGGCTATGATGAGTGGTGCATGGGCCAGTCTGGGCCACACCAAATCTATGGTCAAGGTCCAGACTGATATACTAGTCAAAATAATTTTGTGTAGCTGCAAATGGGATACCATACAAAATGTGTAATTAGTATTTACTCGTCTTCAGGATTAATCCCGGGTTTAATTTGAATGAAAAATTTCAAAATTTTACTTTTTGGCATGCATTGGTTTTGCAATCTTTCTATACTTCCATCATCAAGCAGCAAGCTGGATGGGCAATCTTTCTTACCAGGCATCATATCCTTCTTTAACATCACCTTCGCAACTTACAATTTGCGGAGTGTTAGAAAATACCCCGGTTACTTGGCTCAATGGTATTTCTAACAAAACATCTGAAATCCGAGCTTATGTAATGAACCTTGGTGGGAAGAGGGTGCGAGTTCGAGTCCTAGAAATGGCAATGTTGTTTGACCATGGGGATAGACGGCATGGTTTCCCACGTTCAATGTGATAGCCCCGGCTGTGACCATTGAGCAAGTAACCGGCTACTCAGTAGATCTGACTGGGGGACGGAAGAGCCGAGGCCTAGAAAGGGCTTGATATAATATCATCCCTGGCTCGGTTTCAGATGTTTTGTTAGAAATACCATTGAGCCAAGTAACCGGTTACTTGGCTCAATGGTATTTCTAACACGGAGCACCTAGAATTTTGCGTGCAGCCGGTGTGTGAGCGCAAAAATATTCTTCTATTATACATTATATTTCATGATGTATTTAAACTGTAGAGTAGACACAACAAATATCAGAATATGCATAGTTGATAAGGAAGTTTCACTCTGTAAAATATCTATCTCATACCGTATTGACTTCCATCAATATAAATAATAGAAGGGTCCCTCGAGTTGAGTCTAAATTAGGCATATATTCTTCAAGTTAGCAATTATTGGATTGGATTCACCCTTGTGCATTAGCTTAGTGCCCTAACGCGTTTACAAGAAATGTTCTACTGGAATTCTGGCATAAGTAAATATGCAACAAAAGGAATGTTCATGCGTGCGTGACTAACCGCATTCGGTGGTGCGTGCGTGCGTGCAAAATATGCACGCACACGTAACTTTGTGCGTACTAGGATCCTGTTGGTGCGTGCAGCTCGTCACAGGTATGCTTTAAAAAATCAAGTTTAATCTCAATATCATTTAACATAAATGATTCAATAGAATCATTTTATAATATTTTCCACCGGTTAGCTACAGCAAGGTAGCATCCTATTCAAATGGGATTTATACAACAATTTTTACCGATTACATACATATGTACATCATCTTTTTAATCCAATATGCCAATACAATTTATAAATGATTTTCACGCACTGTCACGCACATCATTTTGCCTGCACCAACACGCACCATTCTGGTGCGTATCACAAATGTACGCATGTCAGCGACGCATAGCTATCACAAAGACAACCAGGTGCCACACAATACAACCATCAGAGATAGAGGAAATAGTGTCAAGCAGAGATAAAGAGGGGACAGCCCATATCACAGGTCCTAAGCTAAGCGGAGGATAGACGAGTTCAGAGCTAAGGAATACAGAGGAAACTAGCTACTCTATATACTGGGAGCTGAGACGAACCCTAAGACCTATTGTCCTGCCATGTAAGGAAATACATGCTGTAACAATGCATGAAACACTAAAAGCGAAAGGATAACCAAAGGTAAGTAATAAATGATCATGAAACAATGAAAAGGAGCAAGGTAGACGAAGGTAAGTAATAAGTGATCGACCCTACCCATGACATGTTGCAAAACATGTGTCTGATCATAATTAATGAAAAACATGAGGAGCAAAAGGGAACAGTGTGGCCGAAGATTTGATATGATAAGCGCACATGAGTAAGCAGGGAATAGGGGTAGGGAAGTGTTTCGTAACATTACACTCTCCTCAAGGTGCGAACTCCGTTGAGCACTGTAGAATATTCATAAGAATGCAAAGAAGAAAATAAATCCAAAGAAAAACCCAAAAAAAGGAAAAAAATTTTAACCAGATCCGGAGGGAAGGCCATATTATCTTCATGCAGCTCGTCATCTTCATGCTTAGATTCCCATCTAATCTTCAGTGACTTCACTCCATTTGCCATATGTCCTTCCCTATACCTACACTCTCCTCAAGATTATTCGTCCCGAATAATCACCCTAAAAAAAATGACCAAAATCCGAAGTGGCTAGCACTTGCACAGGTCCAAAGAAACGAAACAAACCAAGGCAGAACACTCTCCTCAGGGCCTTTCCTAGGCAAAGAGAAAATTGTGTCCATCGGAACAAGGGAGGGAGGGGTTGTCGAAATGATAGAACATCAGAGGGGGGGGAAAAAGGTGTAGGCATGGAAAAAGGGGAGGGGGTCGGATTCTACACTTCAAGCGATTGAGTCCCATCCATAAGGCATCATGTTGCTTGTCCAAGTGAGAAAAAGGGGTAGAGGAAGAGGTCGGTAGGGAAAGGGAAATTCAGGCAGTTTTTCCAGGGGATGCTGCCCCTATCTATCTGTCCTGTACTTTGGACCAAGAAACCGATTTTAAAGGCTGGTTGACACCTGTATCCACTGACCGATTTAAGGTTGGTCTTCCTGGGTGCGTAACATGCACCAGTTGCTCTAACGGCACCAGGTGGCACCGAGTAGGTAATGCCTACTAGTCAATCAAAAAGTCTAATTAAAGACTCAAAGGGGGAATACGTCGGATCAAAAGGAAGGAACATGTGGGAGGGTGGCGGATTTTCTAAATGAGTCCAGGGGTAATGAGTGCTACAAGACGCTCTCAGGGTGCAGGGTTCATTAGAGAGGAAAGAGGGAGAAGGGGAAACGAAGAGTGGTGTGACACTCTGGTGAATCTGAGTATTCTGATTGCACTTCCAGGCGTCAGGATTTCAGGGTCAACAGTGAGTCGGAGAAGGGGAGGTGTCGGAGTCGAGAGAGAGGAAATGGGAGGGGAAAGGGAATCGGATTCGCTCATTTTAATGACATGAACTGGTCACCTGCATGAGCTGTGAAATTTTCTGTCTTCCTGCTCGTATACTGGACATAAGCTGTTAAATTTATTGTCTTCCTGCTTTCATACTGGACTGATCGGGCCGATTCTGATAAATGAAGGTGGGATTGTGATTAGATTCTGATCGGATGAGAGGAATATGATGTCGTAGCGGATCTGTCATTGAATCATCAACTTCTGTAGTGGCTATGTTCTCATGGGTATTATAATGCCGCCCGTCACAGCATACACGGCCGTTCCATAGTTGCTGCATCCATGTGGCAGGTGGAGAGAGTAGCTCTGAACTACTGTCAGCGACGCATAGCTATCACAAAGACAACCAGGTGCCACACAATACAACCATCAGAGATAGAGGAAATAGTGTCAAGCAGAGATAAAGAGGGGACAGCCCATATCACAGGTCCTAAGCTAAGCGGAGGATAGACGAGTTCAGAGCTAAGGAATACAGAGGAAACTAGCTACTCTATATACTGGGAGCTGAGACGAACCCTAAGACCTATTGTCCTGCCATGTAAGGAAATACATGCTGTAACAATGCATGAAACACTAAAAGCGAAAGGATAACCAAAGGTAAGTAATAAATGATCATGAAACAATGAAAAGGAGCAAGGTAGACGAAGGTAAGTAATAAGTGATCGACCCTACCCATGACATGTTGCAAAACATGTGTCTGATCATAATTAATGAAAAACATGAGGAGCAAAAGGGAACAGTGTGGCCGAAGATTTGATATGATAAGCGCACATGAGTAAGCAGGGAATAGGGGTAGGGAAGTGTTTCGTAACAACGCACGCACGCACCGGCTGAACCCAAAAATCTTGTCCCCCCAATCTGCGAAGCATCTGGAGGCTTAGACTTTTGTACCATGTATTGAATTGCCAATGTCTGTACAGCTTTTTCAGAAGTGTTCATTTGGCCGAGGTATCAAGCCTCTCGGAAGTATGGCCGGCCTTGCATCACTGTATATAGTCATGGACTCGGAGGGAGCAAGATATTTACAGCCCGGTAATATGCTGGCAGTGACTCTAGCATTAGGAATGAAAACATTGTCAAAATAAGCCAACAGAATGCTATCATTATTGTGAGTTATGTCCGTGGGCTTCAGTAAGAGCCTTGTATACCTATTACCAAAGTACAATGTATCTCCCAAAAGGTTCTACAAGATACAACAAAGTAACAAAAGGTATAAGAATAAAAATACTAAATAGTATGAGGTGTCACAAAGAGGTCTGAGGTGACGGATTGGAGATGCAAGATCGTAATGCGCAATGTGCGTGATCTACACTAAACCACAACCAAACCAAAACAAAGACTAAATCTTAGTTAGACTTGTTCGGATGGTACTGCCATATCAAATATGTAAAGGGGTGCAAGGGTGCATTGTCAAAGGTTCCGCGGTAATGCGCAGTGTGCGTGATCTACACTAAACCACAACCAAAACAAAACAAAGACTAAATCTTAGTTAGACTTGTTCGTATGGTACCGCCGTATCAAATATTTATAAAGGGCGCGAGGGTGCGTTGTCAAAGGTTCCGCGGGTTCTTTAGCTTTTATATTTCTTTTTACAGGAGCTAGGGCTCGACTGCCTTTATGTTTATAGTTTTATAGATGTGGGCTGACTTCTTTCTCGTGTGCTAGTGAGAACGGGAGCTAGGGCAATCGACTGTCTCGAGCTAGACTATATGTTATTACAACAGTGACGAAGGAGCTAGGGCAATCAACCTCATATGTACTTCAAATTTCTTTATCAAACACTAGGACAACGGGAGCTAGGGCAATCGACCGTGTCTAACTAGTACCAGGAACAAGGGAGCTAGGGCAATCGACCTTGTATGGGTTTTATAGATGGGGTGTTTTACAACGAAGGGGAGCTAGGGCAATCGACCCAACGAGGCATATTTCAATCAAACTAGAACGAGGGAGCTAGGGCAATCGACCTCGAAGCTAGGCTAGGTTTATTTCTTTGGTTATATACACAGGATAGTTTACCACAACCTTTCCTGGGCTCGTTTATAGAACTTCTTTCGACAAGGACAACGGGAGCTAGGGCAATCAACCGTGTCTAACTTCTCTATCTTATCCTCTTCGGAATAAGATGGCTACACAGGAGTTTTCTCTCTGTTTCGCACGTCTCAGACACCCACTCCGGTAGAACTGAGCGATATGAGTGCCTCACAGGGACTTATCTCAGGTATATAGGTTTGAGTGCCTCACAGGGACTTATTCTCTGGTATAGGTTTTGAGTGCCACACGGGGACTTATGCTCGGATATATGGGGTGAGATACAAGTCTCGGGAAAAGGTGTGAATTTGTCCGCGGGGTGTTATCTGCTGTCTAACTAGCTAAGGTAAGGTATATATGCGAAGGGAAATAACAAATATCCGGTAAAGGTCCAAAATCCCAGAAAATGATGAAACACCTCGAATCTCCTGAAATACTCGGGAACTTCCTAAACCTATTCTTCCGAAGCCTCCAACGTATGGACTAACTGTATTTTGTCCGATAGTTCGATTGATAATTGTCGGAAGAGCACATGGCGCGGACCGGTCGCAAGGCTAACTCTTTCCAATCTTTTATCCAAGTCTTCCGATTGTCGGTTGAACTTCCAATAACTATTCGGCACTCCACTTTATCCAGTATCCGGGTAGATCTATTCTGATCTAAATGTTTCAAAATAATTGAGTTCCGGCCCGGGGACGGTAGCCTGACTTGTGTCTGACTCCTTCCAAGTGTTCGTCTCAACCTCTAGTGCGAGGTTGTTTATTATTTGAGTAGTCTAGCTCATAGTCAAGACTCTCCATAGTATAGCATCATATAGGCGTATACTGTATAACTCTTGTCCGAGTTAAACAGGTTATTATCATGTTCGCATAAAGTACGACTAAGTCCATAGGCCAATACAAAACCACTGGAGTAAGTTCTGTTCATCGGTGTTGCAATAAGTCATCATGCCCTTGGTATTTTATATAGCTTCTTTTGACAAGGACAACGGGAGCTAGGGCTCTCAACCGCGTCTAACTTCTCTATCTTATCCTCTTTGGAATAAGATGGCTACACAGGAGTTTTGTCGTGACCACCGGTACTTACATCATTTTTCTCATTTTTCTCACGCCACCTCTCCTCCTTTATCATGTGATCGTGTTTGTTACTCATACTCCTTTGACTCATTGCTCCATATCCATTTCACAATTGCGTACTGCCTCCTCTTCTTCTTATTGTCTTTCCTCCTTATTGTTATACTTCATTCCCATTCGTTGCTATTATTCTTTCACCTCCCTCTCTCACAACTGTCGCACACTTATTGTCTTTGATACCCACTTTCTCTCGCGCTATTATCTTTTGACCTCCTTGTTGTTCTTTCTCTCTTATTGTCACCATACGTATATAAGGACTGTAGATAGCATCTAGTTCCCTATCTCAACCTCTTGGTCATTGGGAACTAGGTTTGTGTTGTACCTTTCTGTATACTCCAAATACTAACTTGGTCATTGGAAACTAGATATCCTCTGAGCCCTTGTGATTGGCCCTTTGTGCTATCACTGCTGTTGAGATCACTTATCCTTCCACCACCCTTGTACGCTGCGCTTAAGTTCGGACTCCGTCGTCTTTGAAGCTTGCCGGCTACTCGGTCTGTGCTTGTGCTTGTGCTCCCTCTCGTGCTTCCCTCGTTCTGGTCGCTCTGATCCTCGTTGCGACAAGTTTTCTCTCTGTTTTGCACATCTCAGACACCCACTCCGGTAGAACTGAGTGTATGAGTGCCTCACAGGGACTTATCTCAGGTATATAGGTTTGAGTGCCTCACGGGGACTTATGCTCGGATATATGGGGTGAGATACAAGTCTCGGGGAAAAGTGTGAATTTGTTCGCGCGGTGTTATCTGCTGTCTAGCTATCTATGATAGGGTATATATACGAGGGAAAATAATAAATATTCAATAAAGGTCCAAACTCCAAGAAAATGATAAAACACTTCAAAACTCCTGAAACACTCGGAAACCTTCTGAATCATATTCTTCCAAAGACTCCAACGCACAGACTAACTGTGTTTTGTCCGATAGTTTGATCAGTAATTGTCGGATGAGCATATGGCACAGACCGGGCATAAGGCTGACTCTTTCCATCTCTAAAAATACCCCTTGCCAGGAGAACATTACAAATGCCAGGGATTTTGCCTTATTTCCTGCAGAACTGAGGTTTCATGAGGGCCCCCAAAAGGTCCAGTGTACCATAGTAGCTCAGGATTCAGCCCAGAGCATGGGAAACACTGAGCAAATTTGAGGTATTTTTATTATCTCTAACCCACCCTTCAATCACTTTCTGGGGTCTTTCTGGGGTCTTTCAGACATCTTTCAAGCCTTTTCAGTGTCTTTCAGTGTCTTTCAGTGTCTTTCAGTGTCTTTCAGTGTCTTTCAGTATCTTTCAGGGACTTTCAAGTTGAAAGCTCTATGTACAAACTCAATGACTTTCAATACAATTGTGCCGTACCTGCATTTACTGCACCGGGTCAGTTATGAATATAAGTATCTAATATATTCCTTGATTACGTGATTCTTGATTAAACAATTATGTACTTCCGGGAATGCCAAAATGCCCAGTCATACGCTAGCTGGTCGCCTGTTTGAGATTCGGAAAAGGAAGTCGTTATGTGACAAATCTCGTACATGCCCCCTCAGGTTCATGCACAACAAATCCAGAAGAGGACAAAAGAGGAAGAGCTTCACTTCGGAAAGATCGGGCAGTGCGAGCATTGGATGATTTTCTCAATATAAGCGTTCTTCAGTAACCAGTTGCCAAAGGTACCGTTGCTTTCAATGGCTGTGCTTTCACAAAGGCCCATCGTTGTGCTGGCAAAGACAATTAGGAATGAGAAGATGATCGCTCCAACACTCACCATACTAAGCAGTAAGTCTACCAAAATTGAACCCCTGACCTCATCTCCACCGACAGTGGACGCAAGGAGGGGTTCTTCCTCTAGGTCAAAACATATAAACAGGACAGCATGCTGAAATCCATGAGCCACTCATAGTCTCAAGCTCTACATGCCCAAATGTAACCATATACGCCTCTTGTTTCGGAATGGACACAGATACAGTTGGACGCCTTTGGGTTCTGGGTTGATAGATCTGTTATTGATGAGCCATGCGAAACCTCCATATGGAATACCTACAACTCAGTTCCTTGCTGGAGTAATCCTACCCCGAATTTCCACGCCGTCCGCGCCGCGGCATGTTCTCGACCATCTTGGCCTGCGGAGCTTCATTCGACAACAGTGATGAGGGAGAGTCACGGTGCTAGAACAGTAAAATCACGAATGCATCACAAGGAATATTGAGTTAGAGTGCAATCACCTGCGTATCATCTGTGAGAAAAGAAGAAAAAAAAAAAGAAAGTAGATGAGACCACCGACGTTGGACACCACAAGAACAAAACCTACGCGTTACAAACAGTCTTGCCTTCGTCGTCCTTGCGCCATAGAGGGGTAGCCGTTGTATGGCAGTTATAGCACTGGGCTATAATGGCAAATGAAGAAAAAAATGATAGCCGTCAGTAATCGATGGAAAAATAAATTTAAAAAGCAGATCGTATTCACCCATAACCTCGACCGTCTCGGGTCTCGGAGCATTATTTGCAGACCGACCCTTGCCATGCCGATTCCTCATTGTTTTAGGTCGAGGGCGTTGATGCTGAAACGCGACCGAGAAAACATTTATCAGTAACCGAGGAGTATATAAAGACCACAGCCGGAATTATAAACTTACCAGCTTGCAATACAACCCACATGCATTACAAATCAACTCGTCATTCAATCCTCTCCTCCAAAGCGGCGCATGAGTAGCTCCGCAGTTCGAACATTCGGCTTTCTGACCACCAGGAATATTGTTGAGATTATTCATGGTCGCCGCAGTTCCTCTCCCAGCTTTGAAGGAGGCACCCGCAGATTTGAGCGGTGGTTTGGAGGTGAAAGGAGTAGGGGTGGTGGAGTTCCCAGAGACAAGGGGAACAGTAGTACTCGCATTTGACCGACTGGTCACCGCAGAAGTGACAGAAGCAGATGCTGGACCGTCCGCGCCGGGATTGCTTGTGGAGGTGCGTACAATCAAAGTGGGACGGGGAGTGGTAGAACGGGCTTTACTTGCTTTAAGTTTGTTGGATGCCGGTACTAACTTGAGTGTAGGCTTGATCGAAGAGACAGAAGACGTCGTTGTAGTGGAGGTAGAGATCAAATTGACAGAATCGCTTGTCGTTTGACTCTCCTCCTCGTCGCTCACGCTAGAGTCGTCGGCATCGGAGGTGTTGAAACTCCCGAACGGAGCTCCGAAGGCACCACCAAAGCTATTACCAGACACGGTGGTAATAGGAACACTGCGTCGTCGTCATCGTCGTTGTGATTATTCGATGCATCGGGAAGGTAACAGATGGGTGATTCGCTGGCATGTGAGATGTCACTATTGACAAGGGAAGTGGTACTGAAGAGAGAAGGGGTGTTGGTTATGTTCTTGTTGTTGAAAAAACGCAGAATATCAGGATCGGGGAGAGTCAACTTCGTTGAGGCATTCGTCAAGAGGGAGCTCGATAATTGGTCGAGGAATGCCGACGTTGTCAGTGTCGTTGGCAGATTTGGGCACCTTGAGGCCCTCGCCATAGTTCATGGAAGTAGTAAGCGTAGGAGCACTTGGGTTGAGCAAGGTGGCCAGCCCAAATTGCTCGAGAAGGGAGGAGGGAACTGGAGTGTGGAATCGTTATCCTTTCGCCTAAGCTGTGTGAGAGGTTGTCGTCGCCGTCACGTCGTCCTCTTCTCCTTGTTTGGCGTGTTTGACGTCATCTGAGACCATTGTGCTCGTCGGCGTTAGCGACTGATTTGGGAGTAGGCCTTACGCTAAGGCGTTTGTTAGATTCGGAAGAAGGTTTCAGAACAGGTTTTTTGACCGGTTCAGCAGTAACAGGAGCAACACTAATCAACGCTGAACGTAAACTGCATGCACTTGATTGTTCCCGGCTTTGCGTTCTGACTGGCCTCGCGACTGCGCTCTTTGCGACAAAACTTTGGCCAAGCATGTCTGTGAAATGATTTCGCCTAAAGTTGGGGGGCCTCGACTCGGAGGGCTGCTGATAGTGACAAACATGAGCTGCGCTCTGCCTAGACAATCGGGATGACGCACCACCCTTTCTCCTTGTCCAACTTGTCGTGCTTGGAGAGCTTTTTGAATTCTCTCTTCGAATTCACATTGTCGCTATCGACTATGAGGCCCTGCAGATGCCATAACTCCCAGCTTAGATTCTCAAGTCGTTGTCCTTGGTCGATGTAACTTGCGACCTCTGTACAGACCTGGAAAGCAGAATGTGAGACTCAGGATAATCCAGACCGATCTTGAGGCTAACCTTCCTAAGTCTTGGTTTAAAAAATCGACATCATTGAGCATTGCTCAATGCAACAAACGACTTGTTACCTGTATTACGTAATTAGCGATGCTGGGCGCTGGCCGATGTCAGCTACAGACCATAAACTTGAGGTTTGGGGCTGAGGGCGAAAGAGTCGAGCGGCAACCAGTGAAGAGCGAGCAGCAGTTGTGGAAACAGTAATCAGACCGCGGTTTCGTTGGTACAATAACCCACTCTAAAAAAAAGAGGTCAGGAAGATTTGACCTGGAATTTGACGTGGAGGCGAGCGAGAGAGTTCCGGGAAAATTGGGCCGGTGAACTTGAACGAGATTAGACACCCAAAGTTCGTCTATTCAAAACGTAATATTACATCCGTACTGAGCACCTATGGATAGTAGATAAGTATACTAGGAATGTTTAATATATGGTTTGGTACGTATATTTGCTTTGAAGATTGTTTACAAAAAAAGACGAGCATTGGTCCAGAACATTTTCGGAAGTCCACCGATCCTCCCACTGAGTACGGCTGGGAACAAGCATGCAGCCTTGGCGTATATCGGAGAGAGAGATGATGGTGCTCAGAAGTTGACGGCGTGAATCGAAGGCTGGTTCGAGGCGATACATGCCAGTTGCTTGATCAGGTGTCCCCTTGAAACGAGTATACCAAGTGACATAGGCTAATGGTACTTTTGGCCAATTGTCAGGAGCGGGGACGGAGAAGCCGTAGCGAAAAACGGCTGATGGAAGGCGGAAAATAATCTTCAATCGTGCAGCTCGACACCCTATATCCTGCAGTCAGCACTTGAGCAAAATCAAAGACGGACATATCCCTACCTTCAACAGCGGTTGACTCAGCCTCATCGCTGTCCAGAACAATTACAGTATCAAACCTGGGAGTCAGATTCGTCCTTGTGGCTGGAATAGCCTTCAAGGTTTCCTGTTCTGTTTCTTGAAGCAGTTTGACCGGAGCAAACTTATACTGGTGCCAGACATCCAAAGTGGTGAAAGGAAGATCATTTTGGAGAACAGAAGTTCTGCTAGCCTGTTGGCCCGCTGGAAGAAGCGAGTTCAAAAATAATTTTAGCTCGGAAATGAAAGTAGGCGCCGCATGAGAAACGACGATATGCGTCAATTTCTTACGAGGTTCTTGAGGGGTTTTTGCTAAGTGAAAGATGGCCTGAGTGTTCGTCTGAGCTCCGGTGAATATCCTCTTGAGCACAAAAGACTCCTCTTCGAGAGCACCATCTACAGAGGTTGACGCCACCTCATCCTGCCCCGAATTAGAATCTTGAGATTTAACCCAAGACTGGTAGAAATCATAAGAAGAGATTTTCTCCCTACGAGATAGCCACCGGATCATTTGTGGAAAATGATCTCTTTTGTTACTTGCTCTCCACCCCTCTTTCGCGAAATCGATATGGAGCCGCTCAAAGGATTCGGTGTTATAATTGTCGGTAGTTCCGAGCCAGCGAATAGAATCCACATAATGTAGAAGCGAGTGGAACTTGGGGATGTTGAAATCCAATCGACATCCGGTTTCAATAAAATAGGACCTGTGCTTGTGCCAGGTATCAAGTTCAGCTTTCATATAATCCAGGGTCTCTTGATCGTGGGAGGGATATTGGGCGAGTTGCATAAAATGGAGTAAACTTCGAACAGCGATCATTCCTTTGCTGTTTACTTTTCCAACAAGGCATGTAAGAAGGATACGGGCAATGTGCTTGTATTCTGTTCCTGAAGCCTGGGAGAGAACTGAGATTCCATTTACGAAGCGACGAACGCCATTACTCATCGGCAATATTCGTATTCTTCTATCCAGCTCTTCTTCACCGACTACTTCCTGCACCCATGAGACCAAATACTTGAGAATACCCAAGTGCAGCTGATGGAGGACATCAGGGGAGATGCAGCGGTGGATGTCTGTCAGAGGAAATCCAGTCCAGAATGGATCAAAGTTGCCACCTGCTATGTCGTCCTGCATGGTACGCGAATGTATTTTTGAATCCCCTTTACCACCCATGTCTCTGCGAGCAGAACGAATAGCCATTGTGGTCCAGGATTGGGTGCGAGGCTCACCAGGAGTAGAAAGTTGCAGCTCGTCAGCTTTGCGTTGACATTTTGGACATGTCCCGTATTTGGTGCAGAGTGACAAGGCACTGCTCCGGGTAGTCTGCCACGTAGGTCGCAAGTAGAGGATAGACCTTTCTGACAGCCCCATCCCCACCTATCATTTCCACCCCATCCCCATCAGGATTCCCGGCGGCCTTGAGAGGCTCGAGTACCATCGCCATGGAACAGTGGAAGAGCTCATAGTTTCGGAGCTTCAGCGTTGTCTTAGATAGCCCTGTTTTTGCAGGTTTATCAATGGACAGGTACGCAATGAGTATACAAGCTCGTGTGCCAGGTTTCCTCCTAAGAGCTTTAGGGACGTTCCCAATGGTTAAGTACACGGGATACGCGGATTTGTTGCCTGAAAACTGAGTGAGCTGAGTTTTGTCGGTAGCTATTACAACCGGTGCAATGGTACCCCCTTCCGGTATTCGTTGCTAGGAATCTATCAGCGTGGTCATGAGTATATTTTCTAGCCACAAACCTGAGCCGCATTCCAATAAGCCCCTGTCCACATTTCCGAGAATATTCTCTCATCCTCCGATTGAACATTCCCTCTGAATAGTTTTGCTGGTTTAAAAACCAGATGTTTAGAAAGTGCTGGGTCACCCCACAGAGCTTTGATGGCCTCAACTGGATTGCGATGTCGAACGGTGAATTTTTCATCAGGTCGATCTTTGAAAGCGAGCTCTTTGGTGTACCAAGCACCACACCGTTCGGGTATTTGATCTACTTTGTCCAGCATAGCACGAGTGCTTGCGTAGCTGAGACCTAATTTATCCTTTATCTGTGGAGTAAATGCAAAGTGAGAGATATTTTCAATCAGTTCCAACTGGATAACTCACCTCCGGAATCTGAAGCAGACGATTGAAAGAAGAGTGAGATACTTTCTCTTGTATGACCCACTGGGCTAGCTCCCATTCTAGTCTTGAGGAAAACGGTCTGTAGCTTTCATGGGGGTCCGCCTTGTCACTGGAAAAAAGTCGCTTCCAGCGCAGATAGATGTCTGGTTTGCGGCCATACATTTTGCCGGCTGTAGGGTGCCAATGGTAGGTTCGTGACTCCTCGTTGTCCTCGAGTAGTGACCGGTTCATTCGGCGATACGTCGAGGTATTATTGATGGTATCTCCTTTCTCCGCATCCCCTTTCTCCGCGTCACTTGAAACATCCTCGACCACTGCTGAATCTGGAAGAAAATTGAACCTGTCTGCATGTTCCAGCATGATCTCAGCAGCGGTGTCTAATGCATGTGCGAAAGACTCATCCTTCATTTCTTCAACTTCACCCATTTGGATGTCAATGCTCCCTTCGGCATCATCAGTTTCGTGACCCTCAATGTTATCCTGGTCAACCTCCATGTTGACGTCCACATCATCCACCACGTAATGCCCCCATACTTCTGCGCGAACAGGATTAGGAGGATTAGTTAGTTGTGTATCACTTGGGGCAAAGGTCTGAGAAGATGCGGTGGCGGCTGCAAGGGAAGCAGTATCGACAGTATTGGAGAATTGACGAGATACATTTCGAGCTTGTAAGGACATATATTTGCGATGGGCCTTGTCGCGTTTCAGTTCCAGGTGTAAATTTCGGTCTTGATAGCGGGAGAATGAGCGGTTACACACAGGACATGGGTAATCCATCGTGTGCTTGAAAAAAACTCGGATTAATGGTTTATAGAAGTGTCGTGGAGTAAATACGGGCAGTACGTAACATATGGTAAATTTACATTCATTTTTTTCCTCGTACACATAGCATCTATATACTCAGAAACACTATCCCGCTCAGCGACCCATTCAGCGACAATCACAGTCCCTGAGTAATTCTCCTGCCAATCTTGCGCGCTTGCCCACCATGTTGTGGGTGAATGCCAGGTCTTCAACCACCAGTCCCTGTTTGATTTGGCGGAATTGAAGAAGATGGCGGAGGTGCCAAAGACTGTGAATGCCGCAGTCGTAGCTATTCGGTTGAAATGGTACCTGAGAGAGGCAGGTACTGTGAGCCTCTATCGTGGCGGAAATGGGACAAGTAAATGTACCAAACTATGAGGCGCGCACACCCACACTGTCTCTGGGTCATTTTTCAGGAGCACGGGCTCTCCCCTCAACCTCCCCAGCACCTCCGCCAGCCACATCAGAACCTAAAGGAAAAAGTAGCAGTAGTGAGAACTGGAATTGAGCGGAAGTGTTTCATTTACACATACAAGCATTAGCTTGGTATTTTTTTGGTGAGCAAGGGGTTTTTCGCGGTTGACTGTGCAGGTCGTTTCTAGGCTGTCAAATATTTCGATGCGTTTGAGGCGAAAGTCTATATAGGCTGAGTACCAGTGTGTCCGGTTTTCATTGATTGGGATAAAGACCGAGTCCCAACGGTCAATACAAAGAGAGTCCTATAGCGGGGAGAGAAGGCACATGAATTAAATCAAGAGCAAAAAAAAAAAAAAAAAAACAAAATGCAAACCAGTCTTTTCGCACACCAACGTAGCACTTTTCTTTCATCTTCCACGGTTAAAGTGCCACTTTTGGCAGCTAGACATGAGTCAGACTGAAAGAGATTTCTACAGGCAAAAAAGGTGCTGAGGCCAAGCATACTTGACCGCCCACACCATTTCTTGATGAAGTAGTTCATGACTTCATCGTCGACCCAACAGCCTACTCCCAGACTGCTGAAGTTTGCGACGGAGAGATTGGGTATTTTCTCTATAAAGGGGTCTTGACTGCTGTGAAGCTGTCCTCGAGGTTCAGCCTGATTATCCTCTCGGACAGCAAAGGACTCACCTCTTCCATCATTATCCTCAATCTGGTCTCTGTTATCTCGGGGTAATCATCAAGAGCCTTCAACAAAGTCCGCTCCATCGACATCCGTTTCGTGTTCGCAAATTCGTGCAAAAGATGGAGATTCCCAAAAGCTTTTAGAACCATCCCGTCAGAGGGTAGGTATTCGTCGCGCCGCAGGCAAAGGATGAATTCAGTATATATTGGAGCTGCTGACGCCAACTTCGTAGACAGCTCCCGGAGCGACTTGATATAGGCTTCCGAATTAACGTAGAAAGTTTCTTCGGGTGCAGGTACTGTGATTGAAAAATGTGTGTCAATGAAGTTCTTGAGATTTTCGAGTTTCGTGATTGTGAGTAAGTCGCCAAGGTTCAAGGAAGGGAGCGAGAGCTGGCAGTCGTTGACCAAGTGTAGAAGCTGAAGAATGGAAACGGCTCGACATGTTCGAGTCAGGCCGAAAGGGGGACACTCTGTTACTTTGCAATGATGCTCCGTTTTCGGGAGAGACGTATCCAGGATGGTGTGAGACTTGATGGTTGCTCTATAACGAATGAAAAAAACATATGGAGCGAACAAGGGAGACCGCACCTGAACTCAGGCATTGCTGAAATTTGGAAGAGAGAGGAAACTGAAGACATTGACATCACGCCCAATTTATTTTTGAATTGGGGGGGATGACTGATGACGTGAAAAATTCGTTCATTCACCTCAACCCCTCCCCTTGTTCTAAAGAATGAGATCGTTCACTTTCATGATCCTTGAGGGGCCAGCTGCGACTTCACAAAGCCTTTTTATACCAGTCGCATAATATCATCACGAGAACCGTCGACGGTACAGTATACGGTCCGGGAGAAGCATGGGGACGAGCTTTTCTCAGGACCTAAGTCAAAGTATAACACCTGGGAGAAGTCAAAGCTGTTCGGTATTCAAGCAAAGCACGTGAGCGCATTCGCTTTTTTTCTTCTCCAACATGGTCCGTCTAGTGAATCGGCTCCTGCCGGCCTCTCTCTAACTGCGCTCACTCGTACCTACAGAAAATATCGGTACTGCAGCATGATCCGGCTTCACATATGGCGACGAGGCCTGGAGATCCTACACCAATATCCAGAAATTTAAACCCATTGATACACCCTTTTTCGCGGGCACGAGAACGGACGAGAGCCTTGAACGCTGCGAAAATGGACAGGATCTTTGCAAAACCTGTTGTAGATGCGCTAGAGGGGCATATAGATGCTGTGGAGGTGCTGGCTAAACAAGGAGGCTCGATATCAACTGTGGCCAGTGGAAGTTGGGATGGAGGTATGGATCCTACTTTCATGTACCTGTTCTGAATCTAAATTACTATCAACATCTAGCCGTATTCGTTCATAATTTGTCACAGCGAACACATCTAGGTCGATTACCACAAGCGCACAAAGGAAAAGTCACAGGACTGTGTTTTACTGACGAGTCTCGACTGCTCAGTTGCGGGGTTGATCGAAATGTAAAACTATGGAAAATTGGATCTGTGCGTCTTTCTTTGTCGTTCTCAATAGAAGCGCGGCTCATCATCTTGGTAGGATGAAGCTTTGAACACTTTCCCGGGTAAATTCGCTTTCAAGTGCGAGGACGTTTCATTCATTGCTTGAACCAAACTCAACAGATGTATTCTGGCAGCTCGATAGATCATCAACGGTCATCATCACTATTTGCGACCGCTTCTACGCTTGTGCAAGTATGGGACGAGACCAAGTCCGTGACATTTCGTATTTCCTTTCGGCTGTTAGCCAATCATTTTCGTTTACAGGAGTGCACTCAGTCCGCTTCAACCAAAGCGAAACTTCCATTCTTGCCTCCGTCGGCTCTGATCGCACTTTTACGCTGTATGATATTCGAACCGGGAAAGCGGAACGTCGAGTTGTGATGCAAATGCGTGCCAATGCCCTGTCATGGTCCCCGACATTCCCTACCGGGATTCTCCTGGCATCCGAAGATCACAACCTCTACACCTTCGATATCAGACATCTGGACTCACCCAGTCTGATATACAAAGGCCATGTAGCTGCAGTAATGAGCTGCGACTGGTCGCCGACAGGGACAGAATTTGTGTCCGGAGGTTGGGATCGCACAGTACGAATATGGCAAACGGAGCAAGGGTTTGCTCCTGAAGTATATCACACAAAACAGATGCAACGGTATGGACTTGTTATCTTCCTCAAAGCATCGAGCTGAATCCTCATCGATTGCAGAGTGTCCTCCACAATCTTCACCAATGACGCACGCTTCGTTTTGTCCGGCTCCGACGACGGTAATGTTCGCATATGGAAAGGAAAAGCGTCAGAAAAACTGGGAATCGTCACTGCACGAGAACGCGCGGCTATTGAGTACAAGAGTAGTCTCGTCGAGCGGTGGAAGATGGACAAAGAAGTTGGTAAAGTCGTACGGTGAGTCATTCATTGATAAGTCATGTTCGATTGATTTCATCTGCCGCTTTCCAGGAAGCGACATCTTCCAAAACCAGTATATGCCGCCCACAAGCTCAAAAATACCATGCTGGACTCAAGAAGGGTCAAGGAAGAGAGAAAGAGAAAGCATACACGCGCGAGCGAGAGCAAGCCCAAGGCGGAACGCAAAAAAGTCGTTTTGGTGGAGCAATCTTGAACCACGTATACGGTATCTTATTACAGGTAATCTTGATCGACGCAGTAATGCGATTCGGCTGCTGTTCGAACAATCAAGCTTTATGATGTTAGAAAGGACCGCCCAAATGACGGAAACCATGTCCTGTCCGTCTCTCTATTGCTGACGGCCCGTCCCTGCTCTTAATTTGTCCTCCGTCGCATAGTCAAGTGATTTACCGCCGAGGTCAAATCTCGCGGATTGATGTGACCTCATTCAACGAGTATCCCATCTATCAACCAGTTGAGGAACAGTGGCATCTGATGAAGTCTGTAGCAACCGTTAACTGCCACTGTTACAGATACAATAGATGACCATAATGCACAGTACCGGAAGCTGAAGCGACAATTTTGGACATTATTTGTCCGTGCCGCATTTTTTGTTTGGGGTCCCATCATTTTGACTTCCTTCCACTCGTCCGCTCCTGTCATTTACATTCCTTCAGATCGTTTTCATTCCTTTTTCACCCCACCCACACACCCACACGGGAGCGACGCGGGCCCGCTTGGGAATGATTTGTGTTTCTTGAGCTATCGTACAAACGATATGCAATAGATGGGATTCTTGTGTCTTTCTCAGACTTTAATTCTTCGGTGCGAGTCCCTACACCGGATTCAAGACCTTGCTCTTTTCATCCCGACCTGCGTGGAGTTTCTGTTCGCGTCCTCTCTGATCTATAAAGTGTGGAGATCTGACCGGTGAGCCTCCTTCCCTGAACTCAGACTCATAGCCCCTGATTCTGTTTGCAGAATCCTTATTTTTCTTATGTTCGAAGGCTGGACCTATTTTGCACTGGCTTTGCTTGAGTTACTGTCCCACTTTCTCTCCGCTGTGCGGGACAATCTTCAAGTCTTCAAGGTCATCGACGTTGTCCTCGGTGAGTCTTTGTTCGCGAGCAATCGAACAGCCGATTAATCGCCGCTATATCGCAGGAGCAATTTCTTCCCTTCCTTTACTTTTTTACACAATTTTTCTGTGTGTTTTCACATGGAATCGACTGATGGACGACATTCCACAGCGGTTGCAAAAACTTGGCAAATTTCGCATGGTGGTTCTCATCCCGGCTGCGGTAGCCTTGAACGGGATATCTTCTTTCATTGGGATAACACACCGATGTGAGTTAGGTGAATTTAACCACTGATATATTATATCTGAAACGATCCATAACTGATACATAGCCATAAACTCTTCCATCGAAGTGGGCTTCGGCACCGTACAGGATAAAACATTGTGGACGCTCTTCACCGACCTTGATATTGGTTTCGTCGCCGCTTGCCCGTGATTCGAAAATTTTGGTTTTCCCCGCGACTCGTTTTCGTTTCTTAATCGAATACGCGCACTGGTGCTGGACCGTCGCCATTTGAATCGTCAAGGTCGAATACTTGTTGAAGGATAACGGGCGACAGTGGCGGTAAAAAACAGAAAAGCGCATTCGTTGTCATTGTCATCATCGTCGTTTGAGGAGGTCACAGACAAACGTCCCCCAAATCGGTGACAGCCCGCGGCTCCCCGGCCCGCATGACCTGGACCGGCCGGCCGGCTTTTGACGCTTTCACCTGAACCTCCACCTCTGTCTAGTCCGAACACAATGTCCTCCCTCACTTACCTTCAGGCTGGCACGTCGACGAAGCTATCAAGCCTGAAGAAGTTTTTATCCGGTTTGGTCACGACTGGGACTCCCAGTGCATGAGGATGGACGAGACGCTGTATTCTGTTGCGGAGAAGATTCAGTATTTCGCTGTGATTTATCTTTGCGATATTATAGAGGTCCCGGATTTTAATAAGGTGCATCTATTAAACAACTGAAGTACTCATTTATGCTGATACTCGTATAGATGTATGAATTGTACGACCCTTGTACCGTCATGTTCTTTTATCGGTCGGTTTTCCTTTGGTTGTTTGACTCATTGTCCGACTCTGAGTGCATATCCCACATCCACGCAGAAACAAACATATCATGATCGATTTGGCGACTGGTAACAATAACAAGATGTATGTTGCTCGCGTCTTTCCTTATCCATTTGCTCACCTGCTATTCTAGAAATTGGGCAATCATCATACTCCCACACATCAAAAGAGCGCACTTGCCACGTACGAAGTGTTACGAATCATTAGGGAAGCACAGGGTAGAAGTGTATTGAATCAGGATCCTCGTATGTTGGATTTTCATACCGGTCTCTGGTTATTCTCACCCTCATTTCGTCCCTTTTCTGTCTAGCCAGCATATAGACTGCCAATGGTTCAGACTAATCTCCCTAGTTTCTCATGCGCCAACCTCAACGCACCAACCTCAGCTGATACGACACTGTACAATACTTCTTTACCAGTGCGCTTGATGACGCACAGGCCGAATGTTGCGACATCAGTGTTTCCATGACCACTTAAGCCTTTACGGCCGGCTCAGATGATCGCTGCGGTGTTCGGTTTTGGATTTGGGAAGTAAACTGCGCTCGGAAGCTGGCGGAGACGACAAGGCTAAGGAAAAGGTCGTTCTTATCCCGAATACAGCTAGCTTGGCTATTGGTCAAGCTGTTGGCGAAGTAAGTTTCAGATAGCGGCTTGGAGTCTTGCTAACGGTTCTCGTTGTCCCTCAGGATATCTCCACATCGATCCAGTCACCAGTAACTGTCCTAAAAACTGTCAAGAACACTACCGAACTGGAAGGCTTCTGACAAAGTCATCTCGGAGATTGGATAGCCCTGGCTAGGTATTTCCATAGCTAGAAGAGAAACTGTAGGGCCAGGATGAACTGACGGAATGGGAGGGTGCAGAGGTGCTTGAAAAGTACAGAAGGTATGTATAGTTGGTACAACCTTCCAACAGCTGATTCGAACCTTCCCGCAGCGAGCTTTGAGACTCTGTTGGATTAAGTTTTGACACCATATCTTCCACTGGCCCGAATGCGGGTGAGCCCATTACGTTCTAAATCTGTGAAACTGTTCTTTTTTTCTCATCAATTGAACCTTTCAGCCATCATCCATTACAAACCCGACGAGAAGGGCAGCGCAGTCATCAGGCGCGATCAGATTTATCCGTGTGATTTGGGAGGTAAGATTTCCTTTTTCCCTCTGTAGACGGGGTTTGTCAAGGCTTATTTTTATTTTATTTATCTAGCTCAATTTCTTGATGGAACATCTGACGCGGACGTGGGTGGGTCTCTCTCACCGCTAGTTTTTTGTTTTCTTCATGACCCTCTTCGCTCAGCATTTTGGTAACCCTACGGAAGAAGAGCGACTCTTGTGTTGCGGGGACAGTATTCCCGAGCGGAACGACAGCTGCGCGTTTAATATGATCTAGTTCCTGTGGGGAATGGCTGATTTGCTATTTTTTGCAGGATATATAATGTGCTTCAACGGTGTCTAACACGTGACTAACCGCCCTTTCAACTTTCGCAGCGATTCATGAGCCAGAAAAGCGCTATGGGAAGACGGTCTAGGTGAGATCTCAAATTTATCTTCTCCCATACTGACGTTGCCTTCCCTCCCGTTCTTTGCTTTGCCCGTCGGAATGTATTTTCCTATACTTTCGGTCTGTCCGAATCTCTCTCTCTCTCCTGACTGATCATTGTAGACATGGTACGGGACATGGTGTAGGGGATTATCTCAACGTACATGAAGGCCCACACGGAATAATCGGTACACGTATATGTACATATTTATCATACTCATCCGGTTTGATTTCT
>JAACJN010000351.1:0-42423 GCA_013368555.1 Collybiopsis confluens
CATCGATGGGACTTGGCAGAAGGCTACACTTTTTGTATTGTTTCAATCAGGAGCTCAGGTAAGTTCTAAGCTTCCTCACCTTGTGCTCCTGCTAATTAGGATCTGCAGATTCTGTTCACTCAAGATGAAATGAACCTCACTACAGCCACTGGAGCGATCACCTTAATTAAATCTCTATACAATATCCTCAGTCTAGTTACCAGAGATTCCTCCACGCTTGACATGCACCTCAAGCTCCAGCAGGCTTTCAATTCGCTTGATCATTTCCCGACAAGCGGTTCAGTTACGAGGATGAAACGCAAAGCCTCTGCTCAAGGTGGAAGAGACAACAAAAGACCTCGGTTAGAAAGCAGCCGGAGCGGCGGTGGCCAGGACGCCAATAGTGCAGCTACTGATATCGCTGATGGCAACAAAAGCAGTTTCGGGGATGACCAGGACAGCGATGGATGGAACGACGAAGACTTCGACGATGGCGGCAGCATTGACACGGCTACGGATAGTGCTGATCTTGAGGCCGAAATCGAATGTAATGGTTTCCGACTAGATGATCAGGTAAGATTAAGTTTTTCATACTGTTTGCTAGCCTCATCATGTATCTAGGCATGCTCGTCATTGCCGGCCTGGGGTGAAAACTGGGTTAGTCTCAAATGCCTTATCTCCAAAACTCACATCAATCGTCATTCCAGGGAGTACGCGCAGGTTTCAGCTTGAGGGATGGCAGTGGAGTTGTGATAAAACGTGTCCGCCGCTCTCAGGAGAGAAAGATTCACCAATACATGGCAAATCTCAAATTTGCTGATGCGGTCGTCCTACCCATTCTTGCGGTTCTCTCCCTCGAACGCAGTACCTATCTCGTTTTCCCTCGTTGGCCTGAATCACTTGAAGAATTTATCACTAGTGGCGGCTTGCAGCATGTCTATTCTGAAGATTGTATCGAAATCACCCTGGCCCTCGCATCTGGCCTTGCTTTTCTGCACAAACATCACATTGCTCATCTGGATATCAAACCAGCGAATCTGGTGGTTGATAAGGATGCCTCTCCGGTCGCACTTAGGATCATTGATTTCAGTGCTGCTGTCCACGTCCCAGATGAGCTGACAATGATAAGTATTTACGCGGGGACCCAAGGATACATGGCGCCCGAAGTTTCTACAATGTCGCGTTACTTACCTTACAAAGCCGACCTTTTTTCATGCGGCCAAGTCTTCCTCGATATTGCTAACGGCTGGGACCGGGATGGTATGATCCAGAATTTCGGGGACCAACTAACTCAAGTCGATCCCCAAGCCAGGCCCGACCTTACGACTTGGTTGCAGCTGGTCCGCGAACTTCCCTACCCCCACCTTACTGAACATTCACCTACTCTCCGAAATGCTTTATCGGCTTAGCATCTCTCTGTAGTTCTAGACGTATATCTACTCCATATCTTCTGGTTCTGGAATCCTTGTTTAGCTGTCGCTGTCAGATATATCAATATGTAATCCTCAAACCATGCTGGAAAACACGTGTACTGACAAACTACTTACCTTTATGCCACCGCTGTTTTTGTGCTGCTGCCGTTTCCGCCTCGCCAATACTACCATTATCATTATTACTGGTTTGCCCTTTTTTGTTAGCACTACCGGTGACCGCATCAGCAAGCTCTCTTCATCGTCATCCATGGCAGGAATTGGGGACTTCTAAGTATAAGTTTAGGTTTTACGCCAGGGGGGGACAGCATCCTGGCGGATGGTTCGGGCTTTGATAATTTGGTTCAGCATGGTACGTCTGTATTTCTGACTATAGCAGGCTCAGTAATCTGACTAGGGAGAAGATAATGTCCTAGCTTTGTTTCGGGCTTAATCGCACATCGTATTGATGATTCACATTCTCTTTCCGCTTCTCTTTCCGCTTCCTAAGGACGGCCACATCCTTCGTCGAAATTTCAACAATATGCTCAATAGCTATATCCAATCTATCCAATTCCATATCTTGGATCATACATCCACCAGCCGGAGCGTTCGCTACTCAAGAATCAACACCTCAACAGCGTATGCTCATCCGCTTTCGAGGAGAATGAAACTCAGATGGAAAGCATTTAGTTACCGTCGACCAATGGCTCTGTTCGATTTCCTCGATATTAACGACATGGCTTACTGTCAGTATAGCGTTGCTGTTCGATCTGTCACAGAATCTACGACTGTGTAATAATCTTCTAGCCATCGGACGGTAATGTAATAATCTGTATTTGTTGTCTTGTGTAAATTCTAAGTATCTTTCAGCAACTTATATCTTCGGGTTCTTTGGTTTCAAATAACAACACAATCTCAATCTCTGAATCGACGGTTCCGGGTTCATTCCTGGTGTCCTCCTAGCGGTCACGTGGAGTTCAAAAAAAAATTAAATCACCTTTACTTTCGTTCTTGGACCTTGACCATGGCCAAGCGCAAGCAAGCTGAGGTTAAGAGCCTCTCAAAGCGTCCTCGGCCGGACCCAAGTGATGCTTTGGACAGTTTTGTTTATTCTGCAGATTACTCAAACCGCTTAAAACCAGGAAAAGCGTTGCATGTCTCCTCCAGTCAAAACTCCTCCGGCCCCGGTCCTGACCCCTCCCAAACCGTCCTTACGGCTCACCCACAACATAACGGCTCACCCTCGACAGCTGCGCTGCTAAAAAACCTACTGGAAAAATTACCTCAAAACAACGAAGAAACCATGTCCTATTTCACGACGTTACTTAAGGCCAGCTCTCAAGAGCAAGGTGCTTCAACGAGTAAACCCACACAAAAAGGTTTTTTCTTTGTGATTTTTTCTGACTATAATGCTGACTTCAAACAGGGACCCCTTCCAACCATGTGCTCAACAGTGATGAGAATAATTTTCTCCGAGAGCTAGACCAAGGTATTTTTGAGCCTATCATCCGCCAGGCATACTTTAGTACTCACGTCTTGCAGCTCTTGAGCCGCCGCAACTACCGAACAACGGAAAGATCATACAGGGTGAAGAAGACGACGATGAAGAACTTACGGAAGAAGATGAATCCCTTGGTACTATGGACGATGACGGACAGGAGCCCAACAATGTATGTCAATTGTTATTTTCCGTGGCAATGCTGGAATTTTTTTTGTGGTAGATGTTGCCGGTCAAGGACATTACCAAGCGGGGCAAGAGACGTTCCTCCAGAAGAAGGCAGGGAGGAAAGAAGCCCAAGGTACTTCTTAAAGAATTCGACAACGACGATCTCCCTCTCCTTGCTAAGCGCTGTGCCCGCATGGGGACCTGCATCATCAACATGTTTCCCGACAATAAACTGTTTGCTTGGGCGTTGTTCTCTGACAAACTGAGGGAGATGGCTGCTGAGGGTGCGGCAGACGACATGGTCAGATATCTCAAGGAAATTTCTTCTAACAGTAACAAGAGAAAAGACCTGGTTACATTTGTACGTCATTTACTGTTCTGCTATTTACTGTCTCATTCTCAATGTTCTAGATGAGCTACGGACCTTCTTCCATACGCTTTGATATAGGGAAAGAGGTGAGGATCAGAGTTACCCAACATTTTGGTATTCCAGGTAATATGTCCCAGGCGGAAATAGTTGAGTGGTCCTCGTCTTGGATTTTTTTACTTCACTTTTTCATCTTTTGCATGCCAGAGCTCTGCGGTGAGCTGGTTAATGGCCAATCGGAGATATCATGAAGGAGACGTGAATATTGCGGTATGTGGTTATATCTAGATCCTTTTTTTCTATTTTTTTAAATGGCTCCATGGATACCAGGCGCACACTACCAATGGACTGCCTTTTCAAACGAGCCTCATAGGCGGGATTCTTCGGGGCTACTTTATCGATGGGAAGCCTTCACAAGATGAGCTACTGATCGCTCATCTCAAGTCACAACAGACCATTCCTTTATCCTTAATTGCAATGATTGTTACTTTGGTATGTTTACCTGTCATTCTTTTCTTTAATCTAATTACCCCCCTAGATTGGGAATGCAATCCAGGAGTATGCCATAGGTTATAAACAACCTATAGTTCTTTCTGCTGCTAATCTGGGCTTCCAGTGAGTATTTTTTTCATTTCGGAACTCAGGTAAAAAAACTCATACATGTCTGGAGCTACACTGCCATTGTTAAAACATTAAAGGATATAGAAATGAAAACCCCAGCTTATTACAGTCTCATGCAAGCAAGGCTGTGGAAGGAGATGAAGTGCGTATGATTTTTGTTCTTAAGACTTTATAATGCTTATGGTCTTGAATCTCAGCACGGCCGCTCCAGAGATTGTCCCCCCCCAGGTCTACAACTATGATGCCCTCACTGCTTATGCATTATCAGCAGAGATAGATCATAACCAGGTAGGAGAGAGAACAGCCAAAGAGGTTGGTTTTCCAGAAGGGCAGGGGAAGGAAAGGCAAGAGCGCAGGTGGGAGAGGGAGAAGGAGGAGGAGGAGGAGGAGGAGGAGGAGGAGGAGGAGAACACCAACAGCAGTGTCGCAGGAAAGGTAAAGCTGAGGTCCAAAACATTATCGGAAGAGTTGGCTGGGGAGCCGACACTGATCCTGGATGGTATCCCTAATTTGGTATAATGATTATCTTTTTCACGCATTATTTTTTACATTAAATTTGATAATATTTACCAGCCTCAAAGGGCTTTTATAAGAGGTCACTGTAAGGATGGTTATTCCACAGAGTTTGTAGTTCAGTGGCTGTAAATCAGATTGTCCAGAGTTGAATCTGAACAAATTGGAAGGATCCCTGTGAGAGCCTGAAAGCACTCAATGGTACTGGATGAGATTTCATTAGCCAAGCTGGTCCCTTGAGGGCAGTCAGCTTAAGCCAGTTAATCACTTTGAGAGAATATGACACATTTTGAGAGAATAAGACAATATTCATATTTGAACCAGGCACCCAGATGCATCGATTGAAATGCTGTTTATATTAGTTGAAAGAACCCAAAAGATACATAAAGTGACCTGAAAGACCCAGAAAGATGGGTGATGTAATCTGGAACATGCCGAAAGACCCAGAAAGACCCAGAAAGACCCAGAAAGACCCAGAAAGACCCAGAAAGACCCGTAACACGACTTGAAAGATTTGAAAGCAGCATCAAGGGTAATAAACAAAACCTCAGAACATTCAAAACAAATGAAAAACACCTTGTAAGCTATACCTCAATGTTTTGTAATGATGACAGGAGCCTGAAAAGATTTTCCTTCTGCTACAGGAAGCAGAAGCTTGTCTGAAGGATATAATGCTGTCTTTTAGATTTCTGTACACATACTGAAGTTACTATAATATTCACCTAATCATTATAGCTAGCTTTCAAAGGCACTTTATTAACTTGAATCTGTTCTTAGGCTTCTTATTAGATCTTGTAATTACTCCAATTTGAAAAAAAGATTTTCACAATCTTTCTCAAGTTATATGAACTCTTTAAAAAGGCCTTTGCATTTGTTCAAGATATTTTACAAAATACCCAAAATTTCTAGGTTTTGGGGGGTCTCTCCTGGTTGTCTAACTGCCTTAGATACCATGGGGTATCCAAATATCCTCAAATATTTCAGAAGCTAATTTTAGTGACCCTGGAAAAAGAAGTAAATTCTAGATGTGTAGCCGTAGATTTTTCCGGCTGAGGGGTGCCATTTCCAGGTACGCGTTTCCTCTGCATCCTCGTAAAGCCATCGATTGATTCGACGGTATGTTGCTCCACTGGGAGTATCGACCACTTCTTCTTGTTCAACAGAAGTTGTGTTCTGTACAGCTGGGTCTGGAAGGAAATTGAACGTGTTTGCGTCCTCCAGCATGATTGCTGCCACTTGTTCCAGCGTCTCCGCAAAAAGAGCATCTTTGCGCTCCTCTATCTGTTTGAGCAACTCGGGATCCTCCTCGCTCACATAGAGGCCTCCCTTTGCATCATCCATTCCATCTCCATCACTTTCCGTATCGAGATCCACGTCCATTCTTGAGTCGTCCTGAGGAGGCCCACTTGCATCAGCTGCCGCAGTCTTAGAGCCCCGATATTCAGCAGTCCGGCGTGGAGGAGCATGAGAAGACCTCGAAGAAGTGGAGATGACTGCATTGACAGCAGCTTCGGCGGCAGTGGAAAAACAATGAGAGAGGTTTTGTGTTTGGAGGGAACAATGTTTTTTGTGAGCTTTGTCGCTTTTAAGTTGCAAATGTAGGTCTCTGTCTCGAACCCGGGCAAAATTTTTCTGGCAGACTGAACAAGCAAATGACATTTGAGGCGTATTAGAAGCAAAGTAAATTAGAATAAATTATGCGCCAGGCGCGGTCGTAGTCGAAGAGGAGAACGATCTCGTGATCAGATGGCTTGTGTCATCCGAATACCTAGTTACAGGTGTACAGTCACACAAAAGTAACTACTGATACATACATACGGCGTATATATCGTAAGAGTAGACAAGTTCAAACATGGATATTACAGTCATCAAGCATCTCCCGGGCTAACCTCCAGCGTTTCCCAACCATATCATCCGCGAAGGCAAGACCCAACAGCTCTGCTTCCGGACCAGTCCTGATTTCTCGAAATTGGAGGAGGTGTTGTAGATGCCACACTGTATGGATGCCGCAGTCATATGTGTTAGGCTGGAACGGAACCTGAACAGGAAAGAAGTTAGCACTAGTACGTTTGAGGCGGATCAACAAACGCGTTACCATGGTATGTGGCTCGCAAACCCATTCCGTATCTGGGTCATTTTTCAGACGTACAGGCTCCCCTCTTAACCTGCCAAGGACCTCGGCCAGCCATAAAAGCATCTTCACAAGCAGGATTTCAGTGATATCCTGAATCAGACGGCTTATGGCACATACCAGCATCAGTTGAGCATTTTTTTGAAGGGATATTGGTTTTTTGCGGTTTGTCGTACACGTCTTCTCAAGGCTATCACATATTTGGATACGTTTGAGACGGAAATCGATGAAGAGGGAGAACCAGTGTGAGGAATTTTCGTTGACCGGGATGAAGACTGAGTCCCAGCGCTCAATTTCCCGTGCTTTCTAAGTGAAAGGTTATCCGAAAAACGCTCCGAGGGTTACAAACAAACCAACGTACCAATGTCCTCCCACTCCAACGCAAGACCGCTCTTT
The DNA here is from genome assembly GCA_013368555.1 of Collybiopsis confluens. NCBI lineage: Eukaryota > Fungi > Basidiomycota > Agaricomycetes > Agaricales > Omphalotaceae > Collybiopsis > Collybiopsis confluens. The sequence continues at coordinate 7,086 of JAACJN010000351.1, forward strand.
CATCATCGGCTGTCAACTTGCCGCTCCTAGCAACCAGACAGGAATGGTCTGCGAAAAGAAGTTTGCCTGCGAAGAAAGTGCTGAGTCCGAGCGTGTTGGATTGGCGGCACCATTTTGCCACAAAGTAGTTGATTATCTCGTCATCCAACCAACGACCAACCCCAAGAGTGCTGAAATTTGTATTCGTAATGTAGGGAAGTTTTCCTTCAAAGTGGTTTTGGGCACCGTTCCGAAACTGCGTAGGTCAGAATGAATGAATTTAATCGCTTATGAGTACAAACCTTTGCCATTAGATTGTTTAGCCTTGCCGCCGTTACTTCGGGATAGTCATCGAAAGCCTTCAGTAGTGCTTGTTCCATTGCCTTACGCTTGGCGTTGACGGCATCTAGTACAAGCTGAAGATTCCGAAAAGCGACAAGGACGAGGCCGTCTGATGGTAGATATTCATGCCGCTGCAGACAAACGGTGAAATCCGCGAAGATTGAAGCTGCGCTTGAGAGCTTGGCCGAAAGTTCCGCGAGTCCTTTGAGATGAGTTTCCGAATTCGCAAAGAAGATTTCTTCGGGAGCATAAGCAGCGGTTGTATAGCGCTCGATATCCTCACTGAACTCCTCAGCCCGCTTGACCGTAAGCAAATGTTCGATTTTCAGAGTTGGTAACATGCGCTGGCAGTCGTGGACCAAATACGACAACTGGAGTATGTGGATGGCTCGGCATGTTTGGGTTAGACCAAAAGGGGGGCATTCAGTCAGTTTGCAATGGTGATGGCTTTGTTTGATGAAGGAATCCAGGAGTCGCAGGGTACGGGATCTGAGAGCGCCTCTACAATCATAATTTAGGTCAGGACAATATAGAAAAAGAAGAGGCGCACCGGGAGGATTCAGGCATTCTCCAATCCCAAGAGCAATGTCGAAGATATGAGTGGTAGGCCAGCAAAAGAAGAAAAAGACAAAAAGAGTGTTGGGCGTTGAACCGATAGAGAGGTAAACAAACGTAACCCTAAGACTGGGTTTAGACGGGTATATCGGTCTTCGCCAATAATTCCGACGCAGCCCGTGATTCCGTTCTGAACCGCCATCGCCATTGCGCCAATAAAACTGGTTAGTCCAGTACACCTGCTAGTACGACCAGCTCTGATAAATAACCATTAGCAATAAACACCTACAAACAGTAACTTCTCCGCCTTCAGCACCAGCAACTCACCCACACACGCCATCACCATAATGATTTAATGCCCTATCTATGGCTGTCCAATTCTCGTTTGGATGCTATCGCTCAACCGATCAGAGGCGACGAAGCAGGTAGGCCAGTTTTTATTCACCTGAGAATCCAGCTGACTTTCAATGCTTTATCTCTACTGAAAAGCAATATGAAGCATGTTACAAGGTTGTAAAAGAAACGGTCAATCTCTCAATTCCTTCAAGTTATGAGCCTACTAGCGCCAAGTCATTGAGTCATGCATTTTTGAATGTTCATTCTCCGTACTAAACGCTGATCGCTCGAATGAATCTCGAACTCGAATTCACTGCCAACAGTATCTGGGCCGCTCCTCCTGTCATGCTGAATCCTTCAATGTTTAGTGAAGCCAGCAGGAAGACGGGTAGCAATATCCAATATATATCAATTATTGACTAGTAGTGGTACTATAGCGCAAAATTTATATGACATGTTTATATGCTACAACTCTGAACTAAAACCATGTAAATAACAAGATCATACCATTCAATAAAAGCATGCATGCATGGTACTATTAGGGTTGATAGTACATGAATGATATACACCCAAAGCAGCCTAAAGCACTTTGGGAGCACTTTAGGAGCACTCCCAAAGCAGCCTTAAAGCGTATGGGAGGGCCAGGATTTGGAAGGAAAGTCTGGGTGACCAGGAGGGCCTAAGGTCTCCAGAGAACTCTGGTAAGCATTTAGGCTCTCTGGAATTTATCCATTGCTCTGGGCCAACCGTGGCCAAGGGTACTTTTCCTGATGAATTTGGCCATAGCATATAAGATAAAAGCGAGAGTCACATGAAGTATGAACCAATGATGCACTATTACAGCTAGTACATGGTTGCTGAAGCTACTCGGAAAGATTTCCAGGGGAAACCTGCGGCCAGTATACAAGGTTACAACTTGAATCTTCACTGGTGCAAGTAGTAACTCCCAGGCACGTTTTATTTATGACCTTGCCACCATCAAGGTTGGGTGAATTAATGAAGCCCTTTCCATTTTGAGAGCTGTTGTTTTTAGTTGCCCAGTGAACTCTTTGATGTTGACTTTGATGTTGACCTTGACTTTGACTTTGACTTTGAATTTGACTTTGATGTTGACCTTGACCTTGACCTTGACCTTGACCTTGACCTTGACCTTGACCTTGACCTTGACCTTGACCTTGACCTTAACCTTGACCTTGACTTTGACTTTGATGTTGACTTTGATGTTGACCTTGACTTTGACCTTGACCTTGACTTTGAATTTGACTTTGACTTTGACTTTGACTTTGACTTTGACTTTGACTTTGACATTGCCTACCTGACTTTGTCCTTGAATCATGCCAAGATTTCAATGTATGGAAAACAAAAGAAAGATGGAAAAAGTTTGAGGCTTGTGCATAGTTTGGAACCACTTAATGCAGTGACTATACAGCATTCAGGTGTACCTCCAGCTACAGAAGAGTTAGCAGAAAGATTTAGTGGAAGATCCTGTGGTGCAACATTTGACATGTATGTGGGCTATGACAATAGAGATCTAGCAAAGATTTCTAGAGATCCTACAACATTTCAAACACCTTTCGGACCTTTGAGATTAGTAAAGTTACCTATGGGTTGGACTAACTCAGTACCAATCTTCCATGATGATGTGAATTATGTTGAGAGAGATGAGATCCCGCAGTGGACTCAGCCATATATTGATGATGTACCAGTCAGAGGACCTGAGACCAGATATGAGTTACCAGGAGGTAGTTATGAAACTATTCCAGAGAACTCAGGAATCAGAAGATTTGTCTGGGAGCATTTTCAAAATATAAACAGAATTGTACAGAGAATGAAGTATGCAGGAGGAACCTTTTCAGGTTTAAAGGCAGTTTTATGTGCATCAGAGTTCACAGTAGTTGGGCATTTGTGTACATATGAAGGTCGGAAAGTTGGCAAAGACAGAGCTTCAGTTATTACTAACTGGCCTGCTTGCAAAGATTTGACAGAAGTTAGAGGATTCTTAGGAACAGCCGGACTAGTCAAAATGTTTATTAAGGATTATGCTGAAATAGCAGGACCTTTGCAAAAGTTGACTAAAAAGGATGTTTCATTTGAATGGGGAAAGGAACAACAGGAAGCAATGGACGAGATTAAAGAGGCAGTAAAGAACAGTGGTGCTATTAGACCTTTGAAATACAAAAGTGATGAAGAAGTCATACTTAGTGTGGACACTTCATATATTGCTGTGGGCTTTTACATCTTCCAAAGAGATGCTGAAAATCCAAAGAAGGTCTATTATGCAAGATTTGGTTCAATCACTTTGAATGACAGAGAGGCCAAGTACTCTCAACCTAAGAGAGAACTTTATGGACTTTTTAGAGCTTTGAAAGCTAGTCATTATTGGTTGTTTGGAGTTAGAAATTTAAAAGTTGAGACAGATGCAAAGTATATCAAAGGCATGCTTCAGCATCCAGATATGATGCCAAATGCTACTATAAATAGGTGGATTGAGTCTATACTCATGTTCCACTTCAGGTTAGAGCATATTCCTGGCCATCTTATTGGATCTGATGGCACTGCGGGAAGGAAATACAATCATACTGCTTGTCCGTGACATGATCAGCTTGACTGTCCAAAACAGTCAATCTGATTGAACTAATATGCGCTAGAGTGCTATAACAGTTTGATTGTTTTTGGCACTCAATTTGATTGTCATTGACAATTAAAATAAATGCTCCCACTAATCAATACAATTGTTCTTGACACTCAAATGGACAGTCATAAACAATCATTCTGAGTGTTTTTACCGCTCCACTGGATGGTTTTTCATACTCACTATGATTGTTTCTGCCGCTCAACTGGATGGTTTCTCATACTCACTTTGATTGTTTTTGACAACCTTAAGGATTGTTCTACACAGTCAATTGGAGTGTTATTGACCATTGACAGGACTGTATAAGGCAGTCAACCAGAGTGGTCCTGACATTTGAAAGGACTGTTTTACACAGTCAATTGCCAAGGTCCTGACACTCAAATGGGCTGTTTTACACAATCAACCAGAGTGGCCTCAACAGTCAAAAGAGTTACTTTACGCAGTCAACCCAAGTGTTCTCGACAAGCAAAAGAACTGTTTTACACAGTCAATCAGAGCATTCCCAACAGTCAAAAGAGTTGTTTTACGCAGTCAACCCAAGTGTTCTTGACAAGCAAAAGAACTGTTTTACAGTCAATCAGAGCGTTCTCAACACTCCAGAGGACAGTCATCAATACTAGGAGACCTTGAACATTAAGCGGCACATAAGTATGTATTTTTCCCCATAAAGATTGTAAAGACAGTCTAGCAACATGAACAGTAGAACGTCCGTAGCGGTAGCCTGGGAGAGGAGGGGTGGGGGATGTGGACAGTGGCATAGAATGATTACAATAGTCTAATGATCGTAGAGGTAGCGGGGAATGGTTACACTGGTCTAATGATTGCAGAAATAGTAGGAAGAGATGTTTACAATGATTTGATGATCATCGACGTAATGGGGGGAGATCACGGGTAGCTGTAAAACGTGAATTCAGGTAAGGCGGTAGGAAGCAGCTGAGCCGAGACTTACATGTGCGAGAGGACAAACATTTGACTGTCGGAAACAGAAAAATACCCACAAGAGAGTAAGTGGCGGAGGAAAAAAGACAGCAGGAGCAGATGGAACTCACATTATCTCCCATCTGTCTCAGTGATAGTAGAGGCGCAAGGTACCCACTACCAATCTTGTCGCTCATTGAGAAAACAAGAGCGGAGCTACTACCGAGAGGACAAGAAAGAGCCAAGACACTGAGTGGTAGGCCACAGCGTAATTGTAGATGCAACGCTGTCACAAAATGAGCAAAAACACTCGGACATTCAAATATTCAAACAAGAAAAAAATCTTACCTGTTTGCTGTTGTCGCAGAACCATTCGCCTATGGCACATCCAGAGGCGGTGGTAGCCACATGAACTCCACCAGTTGACGGAACGACAAGGACTCCGCAAATTTGGCTGTAGAAGTGGTGTAAATACATGGATTGATGCTAATTAAGCCGAAAAAAAGCTGCACGTACCGTGGATGTCATTGAGACCCCAAACACAACCACAATAGCGTCACCAGCATCTATGATAACATGGTATTAGACCAAAGTAGACAGAGCAAGGCATATCCAGAACCTAACCAACGTTTCCACCAATGGACGTGCCTGCAATGTCAAATATCGAAGAAACCGTGGAAGCTGCTGTAGTTGACCCAGATGTGATTGACAGCCAGGGGAAATAAAAAAAAGGAGAGGAAAAGACAAGGAGTAAGTGGCTGCTGACGTAGTGAGAGAAGTTGGAGGGAATACGCCCCAGGTTTTGCGGGAGTATTGGCACAAGGGCTCTGGCCGCTCTGCAAAAAGAAAGAACTTCTGGGTCTGTTAAAAATCCAAAAACAGGATAGAGATGAGATACCTTTCATGCAGAAGCTTTGCAGCGCTGCTATTCCCAGTTCCAAGTTTTGTAGTGAAGGAGAAGCTGAACGAACATCAACATCACGTGGGTTAGTACCGGACCAATCCGGGTACTCGGCGCTTGCTCACCGATTTCTTTGACCTCGGAGTTGCCCTTTACAGTGGTCTATAGCCCAGGGGATCTACACCTAAGTCTAGCAAAGAGAGAGATGCAAAGTCTTGCATATATTGAAGTTATACATTCATAAAAATTGCATGCCTCGATAAGATCAAGCGAGCGAGAAAATGTTGGCTCTTCCGCGCATTGGCACTTGTCAAGCGGAAGCCAGAAACAAGTTTTGTGCACCTCAAAATGAAATGTGTGGCTCTGATAACCCAAGTTTCTTATATCAGCTATTCTTGATACTTATATAATGTGAGTCTCATATACAAGGAAGTGGACCAGGCGGACCAGCATGCCAAAATTCTTTGAACAAAACTGTGTACTACAACGAATCAACACTTTTCGGAGGATTATAGTAAGTACTACGATACCAAATTATACTATATACTACAATAGCTCAACTGACTGCAAGTTCTGTGGTATATACGTGATTATATGTAACTGACTAGAGGATTAAGTAACGTAAACTAAAGTAAATTGAGCGCTTTCAGGCGACAAGAACAAAATGCAAGAATTAGACGTGGACTGCAGTGCGGGATCAATGCATAAGGAGCATAAGGAGAGCAATGTGATACTGATTAGAGCTGAGTACCTTTGGAAAAGCGAAAAGCGAGGTGCCTAGCTGGGTCGAAATCTGAGAGGTGGTCCAACCTTACGAATAGGCCGTCCGACACCATTCCGCATTGTCTATGAGCAAACAGCACTGGTTAGAAGGTAGGGAGCCGAGATAAACATGATTAACATACACCTCTAGATAAATTAGCTGCAGGAGGGTTCTTGAGGCGCAGTATTTTAGCAGCTTAACATATGTATTCATAGGCATGCAACGTACCATGGATGTATTATCTGTCTTATCCGTTAAACGAGGCTTTTTCCCCCTTTGCCCTGCTGGAGCCTTGGTTGCTTTCACGGGGCTGGGGGGTTCGAGTTCATTTCCCATAATATTCTCAAGGTCTTCGGCAGCTTTGCGCTTATTTTTTCTCGGAGAAGGTGTTGCTGCGGCCTAGCATATGAATGTTAATAAGACAAGGTTTGCAGAGAGATTTCGGATGTTTACCTTTCCTTGGAGATCTTTGGTAACTTTGCGCCTCTTTGTTTTCGAAAGAGCCACTCCCGCCGGCAGCTATTAAAATCAAGATTTGAAAAAAGACAGCGTATTTGGAGAGAGCTTGGTGTGTACCTTTCCCTGGAAATCGTCAATGGTGAGAAAAGCTTTAGATAGCTTAGGAATCTATTTCGCGCATTCGATCAGTTGTAGAATATGATCACAAGCCTAAGGCATACATCCGGTATGAATTTTTGAAGTGACTTCTGCATGCATAAAACAAATCACAATCAGCCGGTAAGTAATTATACAGCTCATAGTGTTATAAGACTGACCGTGTCAGTATTGATCTGTGCCTTGAAATTTTTTTCATCAATTGAGCAGAGAATTGAGGAAAAAAGCATATACCTTGCGCTTCACTCTCGGTGGAGGGGCATGTGATAAAATATTCTCCTTATTGTCCTGGATGAAATTGAAAGTGGATAAGAATTGAGGGCAATTTTCTGCAGTGATTACGTACCAATAGTGAATGGAGCCGCTTTCGAAGGTCCCGGCGAATTTGATTTACTTCCGAGTTTGCGTCGGCTTCCTCTTCTATTGTTGTTATTTGTACAAGTTCGCCCCACCGAGCACTTGACTGCAGCAGAACACGAAGACCCTCTTCATCATAACCCTGGTTATAAAGATCATGCATCATCAACTTGATGACCGTTGCGGGAAGTAGAACAAGCAGAATGATCTGATGACCAGTAAACGGCTTAATAACATTTAGATCCATGTTGTGCGGTGGAAACATGGTTGTCAGACAGTCAACAATTATATCGTGCCCAAGCTGACCGTAGCTACACAAATACTGGTCAGTAATGTAGATAGACAAATATCCTGAACACGTACTACCCGGCTTTTGTGTTTGAAGCACAGAAGTCAGAAAATAAAATTGCGCTATTGGCCAATTGACTGACGTCAGGGCTATAGATTTTCTCGAGCTTCCTGAATACCCAGAAATTTCTGAGGGAGTTGTGGCTCGCAATGAGAGATTTGAGTTCTTTTCCAAATTTGAATACACGACCCGGTAATTGATTCCACTTTATGGCCAATGCAGCATCGTACCAATCTTCACCCATGGCGTTGTTGACTATGTCATCAGTATCCCTGCTTCGTTCAATCAGAGGACAGAGCTGAAAATCTAGCTTAGCTATTGCCGCTGTAGCTTTCTTTCCTTCGAGTTTCTTCCTTTTGTTTAGAAGGTCAAGAACCTCGGGAGAAGCATTGTCCGGGACAGGAGCATCGCACACGGGACACCTTAGGACATTATCCTTCCAAAATGCCATCAAGTATTGCGCTTACGACTAATGAACAATAAATGAACAACTCACCGCTGGGTCTGACGTATCGCTCACGTCATATTTTTCGAAGTCAAAATTGAGACCTTCGAAGTTATCTGTGGGCGACACCTGCTTAAATTTAAGCTCAAGATACAGATGGGAAATCAGGAGGTATTACCGGAAAATTGGATAGTTTTTGCCTTGAGCTCTGTACCGTGATTTAGCCAGATAACCTGAGGGGAAAAGTAGGCCGAGCGGTACTCACTTGGTGATGTGGTGACAACTCATTTTGGTCCGAGCTGAAATCAGAGTAGACTGACTCTGACTCAGGATCAAAGGATGAGTCCTTGGTGTCGCTTTCAAAGTCCTCTTCACCATCGTACTTTGTAAATGTAAGTATGAGAGACATCACTCCATAACTCGGAAGTTGTGCTAGACAGACCAAGATAGTGTTCTGATTCGACCGAATAGGACGATTTAATGCTGGTTTTGGTACTGAGTGCGGTACTGGTGGTTCTAGTGTTGGGCGTGGAAGCACTTTTGACGCATGCCTTTGCGCCAGTAATGGTCTTGCCCCAAAACTTGGTGCATGTTCTGTTACTAGCTAAAGTTGAGATCAGTGCCGCTTCCCCACCAAAACCACGTCTACTTTACCAACCTTGGTTACGTTCAGCTCTTTCTTTGAAGTAGCTACAAGAGGCTTCTTTGCAATGGCATGGAAAAATTCGGTGATTAACCTGGGTTCCTGAACGTTTCGATTTGCTTCAAATTGCTATACAATAAGGGAAATGAGTAACAGGCCCACTTTGCCACTAAGTCTATGTGCGTACCTTTGCATTCTCTTTCTCTTTTCCAGCGTGCCCATCTTCATCATCCTGAACAGTTTCAGTGTTACCGTCCAAGTGGTCAACATCTGACTCCAAATCATTAGGGCTCTTCAGGGTATTTTGTGCGGTACGAGCAGGTTTGGCAGGAGTTAGTTCGATGCGAGTAGAAGTTTTTATCTGCTAAGAGATTTTTTGCTTGTTACTCGGGCTCAACTGCTCCGAATCATAATAACTATACCTTCAATGATCTATTATTTGATTGACGCTGGAATGATTACCTGATTAGAAGCATATTTGTTTAAAAGTAAAAGTAAGCCTACGTCTTTATTTTCAATGTGCGCTGTGTCGTCGCTAGTCTTTCCCTTGAGGAATTTGTATTACACAGTAACACCCATAATATACAAACATCAAATTTACCAGAGTCCTGGAGGTACCGTAGGTCGATGTACGTGGTTTCAATACCTGAGACAATCAAATGTCATGAACGTAAAGATCATTCTCAACAAACTCGTACTCACTGCGTCATTGGTCCTGTTTGCTATCCTAGCTTCTGGTATTGCTCGGGAAGGCTACAATTTTGAAAGAGTAGTAGTAAGGGAACAGTGTCCGAGTTACCAATAGGACTTACCTTCAAGGTTGCACTAGTCTTCTTTGTTTGTGGCTCTTCACGAATCTAAAACATAATGATGGGTACAATCATACAATAAAAGCAAGTCACCAAGACTCGTACCTCATCATCTGATTCTGATTCGGAGTCCTCACCCGCCTCAGCCTGACCCTGTTTACGCGATTTCTCATCCTCGGACAGATAGCTTTCCATGGAAATACTGCCGCCAGCTTCATTTCGATCCACTTCCTCAATTCCTTTGGCATCCATACGCTCAGCTGCTCGCTCCATCTTGTACAGTTTCCGCAATCTCGGGCTGTTGTTTGCAAGGATGGCCTTAACAATTGCTCTCGAGGCCCAGTGCCTTTCAAAACGTGACAGAAATGGAATTTCAGCGGAAAGCTATCAGTTTTCTCTCGTTAATAGAGTGATGGCAGAAAATTAGCAGTTTTGACCTACAGCTCGTAGTGTCAAAGCTATCTCTTCTTCAGTATGGCCGCGGAAGGTGCGTCGGAAGTCCATCTTGCGACTGATGATATGCCTGGATATATTCTGTAAAAAAAGTTACTACTGTTACGTCAAGACAGAAAGAGACCTCAAGGACATCTTACTTGAATCCTATCATATCTTGCCTGATTATCCGAGAGACCCAACGCGTCTTGTAGCTTTAGTCCGTTGCGCCCGATCCGGCCTTTTGGACATGGAATTGATTTTTCGAAGTTACTGGAATTTTGGGATTTCGATATATTGCTAAGTGTCTTGTTTGTAACATGAGTATCCCTTGCACTGGGTTTGACGTTGGTCACTGGATGCCTCTTCAGCTTGTCTCTGCCAGCGTTGGGATTCGGCATAACAAGAGCAGTTGAAAGATTCACGGACCGGAAATCGGGTTGCATCGTTTACTGGGTCATGTGACTAATTTGATTTTCACCTCTGCGCGCATAGATAGCGCTGCCTCGCCAAAATAATAATAATTTATCCTCCCTCTTTGCTCATATATTGGTGCTCACAGTAGTGGAATCAGATAAGGATAATTTGATCAAGGGGAGTATAGTTCTGATAACTTTCGCGAGAGCGCCAGCATCTATTCCTTAGTAGGCATGTATATGCCAGTGGTCCTAAATCTTGAGGTTCATTTCGGATGGCAATAATCTAATGACAGATTACTGAGCAGAATTACGGAGGACAGGTGGTGTAAATTAAAGAAGACCGTGACCATGGGGGTCACGAGCAGACTTCCTGATTTGAAAAACCCTAAAATGGGGTTAGCTTCGGAAACGTGTCTCCGTTGACAGCTCTTATCTTTCTCTTGATCTACTACCTCGGTGTGCTCCTCAACAAGATGTATCCCCCAAATAATATGTCAGAAGGTGGTGAGAAGTATCAATCAGACTCATTCTCGGATCCAGGCAATTATTATAGTCAAGGTACTTCAGTTGACCATATCTCAAAACCATTATAGACTGATTGCGAAATGGTACAGAGCTTGATGGTTCAGAGGATTACAACTTCAGTAATGAATCACTGCATCATACTATGGATGATGAATTAGAGGATCAGATGCTTGTAGATGGTGAGCTAAAATCTAATTCTGAGGAGAGACTGAAAACTATGATTAACCTGAGGAATTTAGATGCTCAAAAGAAGGAGAATTCTAACAACAAAATGACAACTGCAGTGGATTCAAACTTGGGAGAGGAAACCACCAAAGGTTTCTTGGATGATTATGGAGCAGATGAGGACTTGGATGACAATGATTATGGGGCCGAGGAAGACCTGGATGAGAAGATGGTAGCTGAAGAGGGACTGGATGATTATGGGGCCAAGGAAGACTTGGATGAGAAGATGGTAGCTGAAGAGGGATTGGATAATGATGGGGCCAAAGAAGACTTGGATGAAAATATGGTAGCTCAAGAGGGATTGGATGAATATCAAGTGAATGAGGACCTGGATGAAATAATAGCTGAAGGGAGCTCAGTGCATGAATTGGGAATGGATGAGATGGTAGCTGGGGTTGAGGAGGGTTTGGAAGAACATACTACAGTGGGTGGGGATTTGGGTCAAATGATTGGCTCAGATCAGCTCGATGAGGATCTGGCAGGAGAGAAAGAAAAGGAGCTTGGCGACCACTTCTCACTGGAGGAGGCTGAGGAGCTGAATGCAAAACTGGAGGGGGATGAAAATGTTGAAGAAGAACAGACAGATCTGAAAAGAATATCTCTCAGAGGGAAAAAACCTGCTGGTTTGCAGTTCCAAGATGGAGGAGTAGATGTAAGAATGGGTGAAGCCAGTGATTTAGATGAATCTGAGTCCAGTTCCTATCCTGGAAGTGACCAAGTTGATAGTAGTGAAGCTGAAGAAGGTAGAAATATTACCAGGAATGAGGAAACTGTTGATGTGGGCCATTTTTATAATGATTATTACTTGAAGATGCTGGATTCAGAACAACCTTGGGAAAAGGAAAATTTTGACCTGCGTGAGTTATTGTACTATGGCCATGATTTCATTGATAGCCTGTGCTTAAATGATTATTTTCAGGGCAAAATATGCTTCTGAAGTCAGATGTAGATTCAATAAAAGCATTTCGGTTCAAAATTTCAAATAATATCACACGACAAGCCTTCGAGCAAATGCGCTATCTCTTTCGTGATGATGTTAACATTGAATCAGAGTGGAAAATAATTCAAAGAATGCACAATCTCTCTCAAATTGAACCTGTCTGGATTGACATGTGTATAAGCTCTTGCATAGCATACACTAAAGATTTTGAGAGTCTTACTTCATGTCCTATTTGCGGCCACACTTGCCTTGATAACAATAACATTCCATATCGACGGTTTTGCTATATTCCTTTGATTCCACGGCTCAAAGCCTTCTTTCAGAACGAGTCAATGATCAAGCTTTTGCTATATCGATTCAATTACAAATATGACCCTTTGGCCCTTTCAGACGTCTTTGATGGTGATGGTTATAGATGGCTTCTCAATCGCCAGGTGAAGGTTGATGGCCAAACTTTGCCTTATAAATACTTTGAGGGGAAATATGACATTGCTCTGGCTTTCTGGCAAGATAGTCATCAAATTTTTCGCCGAAAATCAAATGGGCCTGCAGCAACACCTCTGCTTGTAAAAAATCTCAATCTGCCTCCAGAAATTCGAACACATCTTGAGTACCTCATTCCACTTGGTATTATACCTGGCAGGCCCAAAGATTTTGCCTCTTTTATTCATCCATTTCAAGAAGAACTTGTGCAATTAGCATATGGAGTTTCAGCCTTCAATGCTGCCATACAGCAGACCTTTTACCTTCGAGCATACAATATTCAAAATGAGATGGACATCAGAGCAGCTGATAAAGTTGTTTGCAACACTTCGGTCAATAGTTTCTCTCCATGCCGTGTTTGCTTGATCAAAGGAATGCGTGATCCTCATGCTAAAGGTGGCTATTATTGCCCTCTTGCCCATATATACTTTGATGATGATGGAGACCAGCTCTTCAGTGGAGATGGTCAACCTGTTGTCAAGGAATGGAATCCCAATGAACTCCCTTATCGTAGCCACGAGAGCTTTTATGAAATCGGAAAACAACTTGCTCAAGCTGAAACAAAGAAAGCGCAAAAAATTCTTAGATTTCAGTCAGGCTTGAATAATTATCCTGTCTTTAATCGGGTGGAATCACAACATCATGGCCGTTCTACTCCATATGAAATTATGCATCTTCTTGGGTTGAACATTATTCCTCATCTCGTTGAAATGTGGATGGGGATTTACAAGCCTTTAAAGGGAGTCAGAGGTGATTATGAAATTCCGCATCACATCTGGAGGGAAATTGCGCAGGAGACTGAGGATGCAGTCAAAGATATACCAGCAGAATTTATTCGAAAACTTGGAAATATTGTGCAAAACAGATCCAGTTTTACTGCTGAGGGCTGGTTTTTCTGGTACATCTATCTGATGCCAATTTTGCTTAAGGATCGATTCCAAGATTCCAAATATTATGATCATGCATGTGCTCTTAAAGATATTATTGTTGCCTCAATCCAGTTCACTATAAATCGGGCAGATGTAGAAGTGCTACGATCAAATATTATTAACTGGATACAGGCATTTGAATTGTGAGTTTTATTGTCTTTGGTATATATTCAGTTTCATTCAATTAATTCCTTTTGGACTTTAGCTACTACTACCAATATGATCGTGAGCGCCTTGCCACTTGCCCATTGACCATCCATGCTCTTCTGCATGTCCCCGATGATATTTTATGGTGTGGACCATCTTGGACAACATGGGTCTTCTATGGTGAACGATTCTGTGGCTATCTTCAGAGCCAAGTCAGATTGCGGTCAGACCCCAGTGCAAATTTGACAAACCGCCTCCTATATGCTGCCTATTTTACACAAATTGTCTACCGCTTTAATGCAGCAGACCAGTTAGCACTTCCTGGACTTGGAAAAAATCTTGATCTTGAAGATGACAATGACATTCTTTCACGTTTTGAAGACAAGGTTGAAGGATGTAGGTTTTTTTCATGAGATTAACTTCAGACAGTTAGTTGACATAATATCCTAGATCCATTAAGCATCTTACGGGCTCCTCACAATTCTCAATATAAACCTACTTCAGATGAATACTCTCGTATAGTCCGCTATTTCAAAGAGGTTTTGGAAACAAATGAAGCCTTGGTTCGTAAAAACTTACCAATCAATGCAATTGCAGAATCATGGGGAAAGGTTCGCATTGGTTCTCGGGGGGACTCAATTCGGGCTGCTACAATCCTTGGAAAGAGAGGCAGTGAACGCAACAACTCTTTTGTCCGTGTAAGTTATCATAAAATTCTATTCACAGCTGTGAAACATTACTTAAAGGATCTTCAATCTATACAGTATGAATGTGATGTCAGGCTCCCTATGCCCCGCAAATATAAAGGTCCTCCTCAATATACGCGCGAAATTTTTTATGGTCAGCTTATGCGTATTCTGATATGCAAGATACCCGATACATCATTTTGGGGTGCAGACCTTCGGGGAAGGACCAAGATTATTGCTATCATTGCTCCTTGTAATACAAAGGGAAAGGATGCAACTCAGGAAGTTGTGGAATACACCAAGCTTACGGCAATGATTGCTACAGATTTGCAGACAATCTCAGCCGTTATTGGCAAAGTGGCAACAAGGGGAAGATATGGCTTAGTTGATCGAAGTGAAGCTTCCATGAAAACAGCCTTTGTTGACTAGCAGCTAGTATTGGTTGTAAGTTGGTGTTTCAAGTATAGTGTACCCATATTACAAGTACACAATTCATTTGATGCTCAAGTAAATGATCATTGTCACCTAAGATGAATACATATGACAAAGATTCTGGCTGAGAATCTGAGACTTTTTGCAAAGTTTGAATTACTAAATACTCCACCCCAACGACGAAAACAATCTCTTCTGCTGGGCTACTAGAGCAGCCACATAGTCTCACTTTACTTATCTATTGCAGCAAATTTGACACTAGCCTCTAAAAACAATCATGTTGGAATGCCAGCCTTATAATTGCTCTATTGGAGGTGGACGGTCATCCTGATTGTCTTATTCAACACTCAATCTGACTGCCTTCCAGAAAGCAATCTTCATTGTCAGCCTCTAGTACACTGTCATTATGATTGTCAGCCTCTACAATTAATTTGATTGTCTGTCTGGAACAATCACAATGATTGTCTTCCGCGACAGTCAATTTGACTGTATGAACAAAAAACAATCTTTTTGATTGTCTAATATAACAGGGTTTGTAATATACAGTCACACTGATTGTTCTTCCTTCCCGCAGTGATGGTTTGTCTAGAAGAAGAAGAAACAAAGGAGATGAAGTGTATGAGACACCAGAGGAAGGCATTCCAGATGAGCCTTATGCAATTAAGGAGTTTATGGATAGCATTGATACTCGAGGTGGCTTCATGCAAGTAATAGAAGAGGAGATTCCTTATTGGAATACTTTGAGTGGAGAGATAGCTGAGACAGAGAATTGCTTTATTAAAGATCTCAGAGAAGTAGTAAAGCAAGAAAAAGCATTGAGAAAGTCAGCTGAATTTCAACAGATGTTGAATAGCAGTACTGAATCCCTGCTTGATCCTGCTGAAGTTCCAGAAAAGATTGAGGACTCAGAGTATGATGAGAGACATAGATCTAAAAATGCTATGATCACTGATAGAACCATTGAAGAAGTCCATATTTGGCTATCTGATACAAGTCAGAGACCAAAGGGTTATTCAAGTGATATCAGGTTTAAAAATTTCATGCGCATTGCTAGAAACTATTTCTTAAGAGATGGAAAGTTGTATAAGAAAAGTATAGATGGGAAGCACCTTCTTGTAGTCTCTAAAGAAAAGAGAACTCACATGATGAAGGCTGCTCATGATAGTTTGGGTCACAAAATGTTTTATGCAACTAAGTCTTTACTTGGTAAAAGATTTTGGTGGCCAGAGTTAGAAAAAGATGTGTATGAGTTTGTGAGGACTTGTAATATTTGTCAGTCGAGACAGAAGGTGAAAGTTAAAATTCCACCAACTGTTACTCGGACTCCATCAATATTTCAAGTCATGCATATGGATACTATGATGATGCCATCATCTAATGGTTGCAAATACATAGTCCATGGCAGATGTGCATTAACAGGCTGGATGGAGGGAAGGCCTTTGCGCAAGGAGACAGGAAGAACTATTGGACAATGGCTTTGGGAAGAAATTCTCTGTAGATGGGGAAGTCTCTCAGTAATTGTCACAGATAATGGTTCAACCTTTTTAGCAGCAATGGAGTGGTTGAAAGAGAAATGGCATTGAGCATATAAGAATCTCACCATATAACTCTCAAGCAAATGGCATAGTTGAGAGAGCACATTATGATGTCAGAACAAGTTTGCTCAAGGCAGCTGAAGGAGATGAAAACAGATGGTTCTTTGTCTTTCCTTTAGTTATGTGGGCAGACCGCTGTAGTATCAGAAAGAGACTTGGTTGTTCACCATATTTTGCAGTGACAGGTGCCCACCCAGTATTACCCTTTGATATTATTGAAGCTACTTGGTTAGTAGATTGGCCAGACAGAGTAGTATCAACAGAGGAACTTATTGGAATAAGAGCACTTGCACTTGCTAAACATGCAGAACATGTAGTAGAGTTGAGAGAAAGAGTGTCTCTTGAGAAAAGACAGAGAGCACTTAAGTTTGAGAAAGAACATCTAGCTACAATTAAAGACTATAACTTCAAACCTGGAGATTTAGTCCTTGCTAGAAATACAAGAGTAGAAAAGTCTGTTGGCAGTAAAAGCAAACCTCGTTACTTGGGTCCCATGATTGTGATCAGAAGAACTAAAGGAGGAAGCTATATACTTGCTGAGATGGATGGATCAGTATTTCAGAATAAAGTTGGAGCATTTAGAGTGATACCATACTTTGCAAGAAAGAGAATAAAGTTGCCTGATAATATTCATGAACTTATTCACTTGTCTGAAGAAGGTTTACTCAAGATAGAAAATTCAGTGGATGAAGAAGAATTTTCAAGTCAGAAGGATCATGCACAAGCTGATATCAGTCATATTATAAAGGCAGATAGATCAGTGTATGATGAGAATAAGTGGAAACAGCAGCGAGAGTTAGACTATGGATGATCAGAAAGCTATAGTAGAAGCTTCTAGTGTGGAGAGAGAGAAAGAGAGAATATTGTCAAATCCGAAGTCACGGATAGCGCGTAGGTCATGTGGGCGTGTCGTCCTGAGGTATAAGTATAACCGTTCGTCTGCTAAGTAGTCGATTCTTCCGTCTATACTTCCGTGCGGGTAACGTAGGACATGCCTCATATTTCTTCCTATCTTTTCCTTTTTATATATATATATATGTTATCAGGTGATCGTTTCCCTCAGAACTCTGTCTACGTTCTGAGGGTACGTCCATCCTTATTTCTATTTATCTTCTTTACTTACCCTATCCTACAGTTGTGTACTTACGTAGGATCTAGGTAATGAGAACTCTGTCTACGTTCTGAGGTTGTGTACTTACGTAGGATCTAGCAATATTAACAGATTCGCAGTCAGAATTGCGAGAACGATCCTAGATTGACACCTACCTCGAATTTGCCATGTCGTCCAATCCTAGCGCTCTTCCTAACCTTATCACGTTCCCCGAGGACAAACAACTTGTCGGGCTCACCAACTGGGCCGTCTTTCGGGACCACGTCAAAAGCGTCGCCAGGTCCGCTGGGCTTAACGGATACCTTGATGGTACAATAACAGCCCCTCTTTCCGTTGCCACCGCTCCCAACGTAGTCCCCGTCGTTATGCCCGTTAACTCTCGTAATCCTACGCCAGAGGAGTGGAACGTAGTCCCCGTCGTTACGCCCGTTAACTCTCGTAATCCTACGCCAGAGGAGTGGGAGCTTCGCGATGCTCGTCTTGCAGGGATTGTCTTTCAGAACATTAAAGATCCTCGTTCTATCGGAGTCACTCAGGATATGACTTCAAACGTCATGTGGACTGCACTTACCGGGGAGTACGAGAACAGCTCTGCTGCGGCTCAGACGCTTGCAACGGAACGAATCCAGCAATGCAAGTATACCGCTGGGACTGCGTTTGAGGATTATTTCAAGAGTTTAGAAGCTCTTCGAAAGTCTGCGAACGATGTCGGCTGCAACATCACTGACGACGATCTCCGCTCTCGTTTCCTCACCTCCCTTCCGCGAGATTACCTTTGGATCCTGCAGAACCACGGTGCACGTCCCTTTCCTGACCTGAAGAGACATCTCATCGAGTATGACATGATGGTGGAATCCGTCAATCACACCGCCAAGTCCACCACAGTTCCGAATGCTCTTATGACTTCGGCACAATCGCCCATTGTTTGCGATAACTGCAAGAGGACTGGCCATGTGAAGAAGAACTGCTGGGCTCATGGTGGGGGGAGTGAAGGAAAAGCACCTCGTTGGTACCGTGCTCCGAAGGGAATGGAGCCGTCCGCTGCGTCAACCTCCTCTTCTGATAATAGCCTAGCCGCATCTGCTGCTGCCATCTCTGTTGCTGCCGCTCCCGTCACCGCCGCTGCTGCTCTGTACGATTTCAGCGATACCGAACCGGAAGGTATGGGCAAATTGCTACATCACCATTCTCTTCCTGACGTATTTGCGTCCAGATTGGAACCAGAAGCTATTGCCCTGGTGAATATGTCAGAGAATGGTGTATGTAGCTTGCCTCCCTACGTACCTTCTGTCAACAGTCACAATATAAATGGTACCCCCACTTTCATTGACAGTGGAGCATCGCACTGGTGTATCCGAGATCGTAATCGTTTTGTGAGCTACAGGCAGGCGCGTCCCACTCATACCGGTCGGTTAGCAACAGACGGAGCAAATGGCTCTTTCAAAATTGAAGGCTATGGGATAGCCGAAATTATCGTCAAGACTGCTGAGGGATCAGTAAACCGCCTGCGTTTTCCTGCCTCGCATACACCTACCTTCGGGATGAACCTTCTTTCGCTTCCGGCTATGGATCGGAAAGGGTTCCGTGGTGTCTGGGGAAATGGGAAGATTGAGGTTCAGGATCCTGCTTCTAGGAAAGTCATAGTTGACGGAATGTTAGCAGGGCACCGTGGCGGTCACGGATTATATCAGGTTCAGGTCGTGGACTCATTAGACAATCCACTCACCTCCGCCTCCATTCTGCCTCGTTTGGGATCCTACCAAGCGATTGATGCTAGTTACGCACTTGCTACCTCTGGGCGCTCACGTTCTAAGCCGTGCTCACTCGAAATGTGGCATACTCGTTTTGGGCACGCTGATATCAACCTCATCCGTCTTATGGCCAAACGGAAAACGGTCGAGGGCCTCGAGGTTTCCGACTTCGCCCTTTGTGGTAAATGCGAAGTATGTCTGCTCGCCAAGGCAAAGAGGAAGCCTTTTGATGACATAGTCGTTCCTTCCTCGGAACCTCTGGACCGAATTAGCCTTGACCTCTGGGGTCCTGCTCGTACAAAGAGTCTCGGGGGTGCTTACTATATGCTACTAGCCTGCGACGACGGTACCGGTATCCCATTCCCCTACTTCCTCCCAAATAAGGAAGCTCCAACCGTCCTTCGTAACATTGAAAATTTTGTAACAATGGCCGAACGACAAACCGGCCGAAAGCTTCGCGTTATACAAATAGATATGGGCTGTGAATTTGACAACAAGCAAATGGACGCTTGGTGTACAGCTCGCGGAATCCTAATTGAGAAGATTCCGAAGGCTTCGTCGGCGGCGAATGGGCAAGTGGAGCGAGCGAATGGCACAATTATTGAGGGTGTCAGGGCTATGATTGAGGATTCTGAGTTAGATCACAGATTCTGGGCTGAAGCAGCGAGTGCTTACCACTATATTCGGGGAATGCTCCCTAACGCTCGCCATCCCGGAATTATACCTTGGGAGAAGTGGTTTGAGGCAAGGCGAGCCCGAGTTAATGTGTCACATTTACGGCATTGGGGATGCCGAGCTTAGGTGACAGATTTGGACAGGACCAACGGGAAGCTTGGTTGACAGGCGTGGGAGGGCAGGCTAGTGGGCTACATTGGACGCCGTGGATACCGAATCTGGGATCCAGTACGAAAAGGTGTGTATCCCGTGCGCGATGTTGAGTTTGAGGAAGGGACTGTGAGAAGGACCCTGAGCGCCGAAAGTGCGGGGTTTGATGTCGACGTCGAACCGGCGACTCCGGCCCGGATCAAAATAATCCCCGCAGAGAAACTTAACAGCGCTGCTGTCGAGCCTCCTCCTCTCCTTCCAACTCCTTCCGTTGACGCACCCCAGCCTGTTGCTCCTGCTGCTATGGCACCTCTACGTCGCTCTGAGCGAATTCGCACGGCCTCTCGCCGACAGCTAGAGTCGGAGGAATATCTGGAGAACAAGTTGAGGGACAAAGCTGAAGAGTGGGCCAATGCTATTGTACTAGCAAGCACCGTCAAAGGGGGAGGAGAGGTTAGTATTCCGAAGTCTTTTGCAGATGCCATGAGAGAACCCAGCTTATGGATGCCGCCTATGGAAGCCGAGATCGACTCTCTTTGACAACGCAAATGTTGGACACTGGTGGAAAGGCCCAAAAACGCGAGGGTTCTTCACGGTATGTGGGTATATGACTTGAAGGTTGACGGTGAAGGTGTTGTTGTTAAAAGGAAGGCGAGGTATGTGGCGCGGGGAGATATGCAGATACCGGGGGTAGACTTTGACAAGAGCTGGTCGATGGTCGCTCGCTTTGAATCCGTTCGTCTTCTCATCGGAATATGTGCTCAGAAACGATTGCATACTCGTCAATGGGACTTCTCGACCGCGTATTTGAATGGGCACTTACCAGAGTCTCCGCCGGTCTATATGAATCAACCTACCGGCTTTGCTGTCAAGGGGGAGGAAGATAAGGTGTGCCTGATGCATAAACCCTTGTATGGGATGTCACAAGCTGGACATATATGGTACAAAGATCTCGAGCAACAGTTCCGCCGCATGGGGTTCAAATTGTCGAAGGCCGATCCGTGTATCCGCTACCGAATGGACACCACCACTAATGAGTTTTCGATTGCATCTGTACACACTGATGATGTTTTCAGTGGTTCCTCGTCCGATCGCGAAGCTGAAAACATGGTGGATGGGTTCCGTATCTGGGACTTGAAAGATGTGCGCCACAAGAATGTACTTGTTGGACTTACCATCGAACATGTTACGAACGGCGCTATCGGGATATCTCAAGCCCCCTTCTTTCGGAATGCCTTTCGATACTTCAATCTCACCGGACAGCTCTTTCCCATGGATACTCCGTTACCTCCCAACTTTTCTCTCAACCCTCTGGAGTCGCAGTCCGAAGACGACATCATATTTATGCAGGGCAAGCCGTTTCGAGCGATACTCGGGTGCTGTTGGTGGGGCGCTAGCTGTACACGTCCGGATATTTTCTTCGCCTGCCTGGTTCTGTCCACAGTTCAGAACGCGCCGACTCAAAATCATTGGAATCTACTCATCAAACTGTGCCGCTATATTAATACCACAATCGACTACGGGATTATTTATCGACCTGGCAGCGCCACCAATATCAAGCCGGTTGGTTATGTTGACGCTGACTGGGCTGGTGATCGGGTCACTCGTAAGTCGATATCGGGCTACATATTTCTTGTAAATGGGTCGCCAGTATCGTGGTCTTGCAAGCGGCAGACCGGAGTAGCCCTGTCATCCACCGAGGCTGAATACATTTTGTTGTGTTGAGGCGTTCAGCAGGCGATGTGGATCAGAAGCTGGCTAGAGGAGATTGAGCTAGGCATTGAGGGGGAGCCATTGCCCATCATGTGCGACAATCTCGGGGCAATCAGTATCTCGGAAACGAATCGGGAGCATAACCTTTCCAAACATATCGACACAAAGTATCTTTTCACTCGAGACATTGTCGAAAAGAAGAAGGTCGCGATTTTCCCCGTTCCAAGTTCGCAGAATGTGGCCGACATAATGACGAAATCTCTGCCTAAGGATAAGCATCGACGAATCGTTTTGGCTTTAGGGTTGGATTGGAAGTCTCAGGACGTCAGGGGGAGTGTCAAATCCGAAGTCACGGATAGCGCGTAGGTCATGTGGGCGTGTCGTCCTGAGGTATAAGTATAACCGTTCGTCTGCTAAGTAGTCGATTCTTCCGTCTATACTTCCGTGCGGGTAACGTAGGACATGCCTCATATTTCTTCCTATCTTTTCCTTTTTATATATATATATATGTTATCAGGTGATCGTTTCCCTCAGAACTCTGTCTACGTTCTGAGGGTACGTCCATCCTTATTTCTATTTATCTTCTTTACTTACCCTATCCTACAGTTGTGTACTTACGTAGGATCTAGGTAATGAGAACTCTGTCTACGTTCTGAGGTTGTGTACTTACGTAGGATCTAGCAATATTAACAAATATCTCTCTAACACAAACATGGTGCAGTTCAGAAGTGGAGTGTTGAACAAAGCAAGTTTTTGCAAAAAACCTAGATATGGAGACAGTGCAGTAGACAAGTTGAGATGCATAGAAAAGATGGGACTTAGCCAGGGTTTATGCCCTAGCTTTTATACCCAAGTGCCGAAGCAAAGGTGTCAGGGAAAGTAGCAAAGAGGGACTCTGAAGCGAAAACTCCCAAGTCCAGAATCACCCTAGAATAATGGGTGTCACCCAGAACAAAGAGCGGAAGGAGATGCGAGTGACATTTCTGTAACCCTGATGCTGTTGGGCCAAAAACAAAGTCCCCAAACTTAGACCATAAAATGACAAGTACCCCTAAGTGTTACCCTTTTACCAGTTGACTGGGACAGTCAATATTTTAGTGTGGGGGGGATGATATGACCGAGGTCATCTATATCCTTTTCGAGCGAAATGCTCCTTGTCGAGACAATGCAAGTCTATAAAATGTATGACTGGGGGGTATGGCCGCAAGCGGCGAGGGCCGAACCTACTTTTGTCTCCAGTCATCACGTCACAACTTTCAAGACAAAAGGGACATAGTATAATAGTATTCGCAATGAACTTGTTTGGACGAATGCGGTACAAGAACAAAATCAGAGTATCAATAAGGCAAGAGAAGGGGAAGGGTTAGATACTTAGAATAATCTATTTCAAAGAAATTTGGATTGCGCCGGTTGGCGAGCTAATCATAGAAGGACTGGGATCACAACCACAATTTTGTAACTTTGAACTTGGAGAAAACTCGCCAAATCAGCAACTTGCCCAAAAGAATGCAGGCTTGCTCCCCACTGACCTCCCTCTTCAAGCCCTAATCCAACTGTTATCAGCAGTATCCTGAGTCAGAAATTCGAGTTTTGTGGGCGCCAGATGGAAAACTTTAACTTCGGGTTTAACGTCTACCTACGTATGCTTTTTCCCACCGCTGACACCACTATATCTTTGTTTGCTATCTGAGTCTTCACCACGTTTTCTCAGAATACACCGCGACCAAAGTAGCAGAATAACACCCAGCAAAATGTTCACCACTCAAAATTCAACTCGTATCTAATAATCTAAGGCAACTGCCACGCAAGCACACGTCTCATTCACCTGGTGTGGCACCTCGCAGAGTGAGGAGATATATTTCTAGTTGGGGATGTTGGTGAGTTTTTTGTCCTGACTGCGAGATGGAAGATGGGAGGGGATTGAAGTATATATTTTCGCAGGCATGAAGGACGCTTCTGCTCGGACTTCCGCGGTGGGTTTGTGGGAGCCAGTTAACGTTGAATCTTTTCTGGCTTCCGTCGCAAACCGTCCTCCATCGATCTCCGACCTCAAAACATCCTCGTCTGTTCAGTCCCTCGCATATCCGTGTCATTCTCCTACGAAGCAGCATGTTCCGACTTTCCTAGCTCTACATCAGCAAAAGGCAAAACTCATGGCCATGCCGGTGAAGGGGGCGACATGACTGATCATGAAAGCCTACATGGCCAAGCCTGATTGAATCACCCCCAATTTTATCAGGCCTGGGATAAAAAAGCTTTGATGGACATGGCTCACTGAATGTCGGTCGTGTTCAAGACCCACAGAGTGAGCGTCATTTAACATGTATTCCATTCTCATTCACCCTTGAAAGTCAAGTAATAATGATATACCTCTGAACGGTACTATGTAATGCAGTTACATTTGAAGGACAGATCAAAATAATAAGCTCTTTACAGGTTCCACATAACGTAGTACCTTTACACAACGTCCATATTGATAAGCTCTTTACTTGAGAACCCATGAAGATAAACTCTTTACATGACAAGCATATGGATATCTCGTTATCAGGCAAAACCATTATAATGGTTTATTTGTGTGAGGAACTGGATGGTCGGGTGTTCTCATTGCTGTCCACTTGGATACAAGCCACTAGAGAGTTAGTTGTATTACGCTAGATCTAATACATAACAATAGTGTAGTGGCGTACGACAACAGTGAGAAAACATAAAGAGCATAACGAACAAAAAGCAGAGTCCGGAGGAGTACAGTTACGGGTGAATGCAGGCAAGCACGAACAACAAATATAAAGCAGAGACTAAGACAATGTGTCAGAATTGGAACAAAAACGTTGATATAATAAGCCACTTACGTCTTATAGTGAAAGCGATAAGAAAATGTACCTAATTGGCCCTTGAGAGAGGAGAAATGAACTGTGTATATATGAGAAATTAAGTCTGAGGGTCGTACCAAGAAATACTCACGGTCTTTTACGACTTTGCGGGCAAGCTGTAGACGGAGGTTGTAAATGGGATCAAGGTTCCCCACTTCCCTGCCATGGTTCGACCCGTCGACATCAACATCCGCTTTGGGCCCAGTTTTCATTGCAAGTCTACGACCTGTGCCAGGGCCACTAACACCCCCCGCACCCGAACCCAAATATTGACACGGTTCTTGAGGTGGAAGCACCATAACGAACAAAAGCTCCGTGTCAATATCTGCAGAACGCGAGTTTAGATTCATCGACCCAAACAGAGTGAGTACCGGCGCTGAATCAGCGGGAGGTGATAGCCATAAACCTGATGTAAAGTCGGGTAAGTAACAGAGGAACAGGTTCAGAAAAAATGGGGTAAATATGCGGTAAAAAAAAACACAAGGAGCGCGAACCAAAAAGAGGAATCATCACCTTTTGCATGATACGTCCATCCCTCTTTTTCCCATTCCCTAAGCTCCACATTACCCTGCCCCAAAAACCCAATTCGGGCAAAATTCCTCGCCGTCTTCCGTACAACTTTCATAAATTTCTGTTCGAGAAATGTGTATCCCTCTGGAATTTGACCAGAGATTCCTTTTGATCCGAAAAAACAGTATAGTCTCCACTAGTATAGGAATGGGGATTAGTCGTCTGCCGCGAGTCTGCAGGCAGAAGCCGGTAGGAGAAGGTCGACATCTCTTGTAAAAAGCTGAAGCAATATTCAGCTAGTCGAGGCTGAGCAGTAAACAGTAAATACCGATCCCTGCAATTCGTAAAATATGCCTTGTTCAGATTAGCGCTAGAAGAACGTAGAGCTCAGTCAAGGTTGAACAAGTAAAGCTCAATTAGCTAGGACCCGCACCCGCTTATGATCAAATCGTCATCTGCACCATAAATTTTTGCATGCCAAGTACCCCAGCCTTCGTTGAACCTCGGAGGCACTATTTTCGCCATGATCCCACGTAGACTTGGACTGCGAAACAGCGACACGTGTACACGATCCGGAAAATGACGCAGGAGCGGTAAAAGGATTGTAGCCGTTGATGAAGGACCTGGTCAAGTTGAGCGGTTCAGGTCGAGTTGAAGATACAGATGCAAACCTGCTTTTTCAGTCAACCTCGTCTTGAGGGTGGAGATCTGCACTACTATATGAGTAACAGGATAACTCAGACATCACAAATGAAACACACACGAGCTCATGTTCACTGGAGCCTATATAGAGCGAAGAAATAAAAATGCGTTTTTCAGCATTTCGAATCATGTCCTACGCGACTTTAGTGAGCTAGTACCACCAAAAAAATTCTTTTAAGGAAACATACCAGCAGAATGGAGTAAAACTCGCTCGGCTGAGCTAAGACCAAAATTCCATCTGCGGGAACGGTGAACCTTGGGAGATTTTGGGAGAGCTCGGCGGTTAAATCATGGTACCTTGTCCGACATGGGCGTTCAAAAGAAGGAGGATAGATTTTGATTCCCACGGGTAGAGTTGTCTGTGCCAAGGACAAGCTTCGAGTGAGTAATCATAGCACGTGATCACCATTACTCACGTTCATCGGCAACAAGGAGAAGGCTTACCCGTGGGAATCAAAATCTTTCCTCCTTCTTTCAAACGCCCATGTCGGACGGCTGAACGTATGCCAAGCCAGGTAAGACTGGATGGATAAGTAAATAGATATATAGAACTTTCGAAAAAATATGACAGATGCGCTAGACGACGTGAACAATGTCCAAAGGACTTTAATAAGATGCCTGTAAATTTTTCGTTGAAAAAAAAAAAAAAAAAAAAAAAAAAGTTAATAATTCAGAGCTAATTCGACGTATTACAGGGTCATCCATTATAATGGTTTAGTTATACATGCTATATCTATCTGGTCTATCATGGCCATTCATGGAAACAGCGTCTCATGCATGGACTTTTCTATATGATCTGTAAAGCCTTATCTGAATGTGTCATGTTTAAACGGTAGTAATTCTGGGGTCTCCTGCAAAGGATATATTACTATTGAGCTGTTTTTACAAAATCATGGATAATTGACTTTATACTACACAGTGACTGACCCAAATTCAGGTCACTCCATTATGGGCTGTATGCACATGTAACCCAATTCTACAAGACCTCGGACATGTGGCACAGGACTTTTGCCTTTTGCTGATGTACCTCTGCACTGCCACGCAATATCATCTCCTCACTCAGTACCTCTCTGGACGCTCCCCCCCTCGCGCCCATTCTTATCTTCGTCATTCCTCTCCTGGATAGTCCATTTTGGACGTCCAAATTGCATCTCAAACTGGTGCTTCAGCATCCCGGCTTTAGCACCTATTTCCTTGCGCAATGCATTTTGCCCTGTTTGTTCCGTCACACGCACCACCTCAGTCCCTCCTGAAGGCCATGCCCCGTGCGGAGCCGGTACTCCCACTCTCCAATTGTCTGCTTCCGTGGCCTCCATCCTTCTTTCTCCCTCTCACCCTTGTCTCCATTTGCAAGAGTCGTTGTCAAATGTGGTTCCAGCTGCGGTATATTCGGAGCAGGAAATGCGGGCTTTGACGAGCGAAGATTGGAGCGGTGTGCATGTTGTCATCGGAATACAGGAATACGGGAGAAGGGCTACGCAAATGACGGTGACAATGAGGACACAGGAGATAGAAGGGAGGGGAAAGTGCACACACAATACAGTGTACTATGCACTCCGGGTGTGCTGGTCTATCCACCGACTGGTCGTCCCTATACTCACTGCCCTGCTCCAATTTCCTACACATTGTCCCCGCCTGTTTTTCCATCATCGAAGTGGTACATCACCGCTTCCGTCACATCCCTCAGGCTCATTCCCCTCGGCTGAGTCCCGTGTGGTTTCATCGACCGCTCCAGCTTGCCAGTCTCAATTTTTATGTCTAGTTCTGGCGGCTAGGCGATATTTAATTGCCTACACCTATCGTTTCGGCCTGTCAGCCTCCTCGACGCATACCCATTTGTTGACTTTGATTGTAGATGAAAAAGTATAGATTAACATGTGATTGGTGACAAACAAATGGTCAGCATGAGTATTTAAATGAGAACATGCCCAAATGGAGCTATCACCCAAATGGAGCTATGGCGAAGCAGGACTTTCGGATACAGAGACCTAACCTATAGGTTCGGCAATTACTATTACCATCAAAAGTGTCTAAACAGGTGCGACGGCGTTTACCTCAGTATTAAAAATCACCTGTCACTCCATTGAATTCTCTCTTGTTATGGTAGTCGAAGTCGCCGCTGAAGTCGCCGTTGAAGGGTCTGTGACAGTTCCTATTTCGGATATGTCTGAAACAGACTAAAAGCAAAGGCCGAAATGTTTATTATGACATTCTATTCTAAAGCTGTGGAACCAGTGCAGGACTAGCCCTAAATTGGTATAGTTTGTAGTTACCTTTTTGGGATCACTCAGAATGTATATAAGGAGGACAAAAACAAGTGAAAAGGACAAGCAGTGGATTGCCCCCTTCTCGCTACCAGTGTTAAGGACTTTCTATTTGGCTTCGGTGCAGTTGTAACAGTCCAGTTGGTGTTTGGTGTCAGTCTCAGAACAGTTCGGTGTTTACCTATAGCTTTTGTTTTGTGTTTTGATTTTGTGTTTGTTTTGGTGTTTTTTGAACTTGGTATATTTTGGTTATTGGGAACTTGTGTTCTCGAAACAACTCTACAACTACTACACACACCCCCTCTGCTACTTTTAAGTATAAAATTCTAAGTCCACCTGTTTTGCCCCTTCGACCTTAGTGTCTTTGGGTGTTTTGGTGTTTGTCTTTTCTTTCATCACTACACTCAGCACATCAGAGTATGAGGGTATGGGGCACATAGTGCCCCATACATCAAACTCGGGTTGGCTTCCATACATTTTTGTATGGACTGTATGGGACCGAGTTGATGGAGGTTGAGCTCAGGACAATGATATAGTCAAAATTGACTTGCTATAACCAATGGTTGGTCATATATAATATTTTGCTATAACAGTTGACATTATAATTTTTGGCTTGCTGCAGATAGTTACGACACATGTCACCTGAATAGGATTCATTGAGTTGCCTCGTGCAACGCCGCCGTCAGCGCGCCCTTACATTTCCTGGTTTCTCAATCGGGTTGGATCTGAAATCAATTGGGCAGACCGGACCGCGCTTTCCAAGAATCCCAACCGGCCGGCTATTGCCGAAATGATATCCTCAGGCTCCCCGCTTCACGCGCCTTGCAATACCGTACCACGGCATTGGCCCTTCTGTATTGTGTAACACTAGTGGTAGTATGATGATTGAATGTTACCAATAATGTGTAGATAGTTACAATATCGAATCTGCTAATAGAATGCGTGAAAAATCACGGTTACACTTACAATGGTCTGACCATATCAATCCGGACAATTGGCGCGTCTACGACGCGTCAAATCTCATTTAATGTACTGATACAATTCATATTTCTACTTGAAAAATCTAAGAGAAAGTGAAGACGCGTTATATAGAGGATGGGAGCGATCCCATGTGACGGTCTGACCTTTTCAATCAGATTAGTTTGCGCCGCAATGGTGCGTCCATGATGCTTATAATAATGTACTGAATTAATGTGATATTCATACTTGAACCTCTCCAAAAAAAACAAACAAACCATGTTCAATTTCAGAAGTAGTACCGTGGTAATGGTTTAACGGTTTCTTTAGATTCCTGCTTTACCTCTTTACCTGAGCGACACATTGGTGATGCATACCGCTCATTAAGTATATCATTCATCTTTCTGACTTGATTCCAGTTATAAGTATCATACGCAACAATGAACATTGCCCCAATTTATCACTTGGCATACTGACTTCAATGCAAGTTGTAGTAGTAGTACTACTAAGACGACGGCGGAAACACATATCCATGTGGTCTGACCTTTTCAATCAGGTCCATTTTGTTTTTCAAGATCAACGAAATGAGTACTGTTATGAACAGTGCTCACTATTTTTCTCAGCCATAATGCCATGGCCCATCGGCGAAAATATCGAGTTTTGCGGCCAAATAGGATGGGCGCTAATGGGCGCTAATAGAGTTGATCGATTTGCAAGTGGAATTATTTAGTCGCCTCCAGCTTCAATTTTTTGTGCAACACTCTGGAAAAAGTCTATGAGCATATAATGGTGCTGTGCCAAATGGAGAGCTCGTCAATATTGATGGAAAGGTGGTAATATGATACCAAGTACCCCCGGCGGGCAGTCCGGGGCACGCGGTACGCGGTACGCCATTATGTGGCGGATTTCCAATTTACTGACTCCTGAGTGTGGGTGTGGGTGTGGGTGAGCTTAAAAAAGGTAGTGTTTATTTAGTCCAATACGACATGGAGCAAAAGAGACAGCCAACGCAATGCCAAATCAAAAATTCAGTATTTGCGGCGCGCGGTCAGGAAAGCATAAATTTTATCAATTACTATTGAGCTACACAGTGCCGGACAATGTCGTTGGATTTGCGGATTTTGATGCAGGCTTGCCATGTACCAAGAGCTGTGATCGTACCGCTACTACCGACTCGCGGTCAATGATTAGATCAGAGCGATAAAACGGCTGGATTACTGAATCGAAGCGTAGCGGCAATCATCGGCGATACTCGAGATCTGATCAGTCTCAAAGAGGCAATGCCATCTTTGATTGATTTGATCATTGACGAAAAGGGAATGGTCGTCGGGCTGAACGTCGGTTTGCCTTACGGTAGCCAAGGGGTGGGAACATGCGCTTGGTGCATATATGGTAACTGGTGTACTATTACTAGCAGTGAGTTCATAATTATTACCTGCTATATCAGTTGGATTCTCAATAATCTTAAACTCCAAATAACAATTCATTTTGATTATAGCATTGTCAGTAGTTGGGAGGTTGATGCGGACTTGGCGCAAAATAAAAAATCAAACCAGGCTGCGGGATGGGGTTGGAACGTCGGCATTGAAACTGTACAGTTATAAAACCACGGTCACCTGATGTATCAGTGGTTTTTTAATTCGCCTAGAGTGCATCGTCTCCCAGTCAACTCCTTGTCGCTCACCGCTACTATCTCATCTCTATTCCCTAGACTGGTGTTTATATTGCAGGAGGATGATTGAGAGGGAAGAACAAGTGGCCTGAGGTGTATTGATGTGCAGGTTTAGGTCAGGTCAGAGACCCAGGGTTTGGGTCAGGTGATA
The DNA here is from genome assembly GCA_013368555.1 of Collybiopsis confluens. Classification (NCBI taxonomy): domain Eukaryota; kingdom Fungi; phylum Basidiomycota; class Agaricomycetes; order Agaricales; family Omphalotaceae; genus Collybiopsis; species Collybiopsis confluens. Next base: position 38,069 of record JAACJN010000351.1, read on the forward strand.
TGACTGGAGTCAAAAACTAGTTTAAAGCAGGCTATAATGCCAGTAATTATGATTCTTTCAGGAAAAATATCCTGCATACCCAAAGTGGTATCAGGTGACATAAATGTTTCATTGAAAGAATATGACTTTGTAGTAAAAATATTGAAATGCTAAAAATTGCACTTCTTAGAATGGCTAGGAAAAGAAGTCCTAAGTTTAAAGTCAAAAAGTGTTGAGCTACTAGATCAGCCCAGGGCATTCTCAAATAATATGAGTAGTTCTCAAGGCCAAAGTTCTCATTTTCAATCCAGAAATGGAAGAGATATCATCTGTTGATTTTGTGGTGAAGCTGGTGATATGACTGAAGTCATTCTATACCTTTTTCGAGCTGGAAGGAAAGCACACCCTGGCCCAACCAGGAGTAAGTAAACACCCATAATTAGAGCAGAATATGAAATTCAGAAGGTCCTACCTGCTGAAGCAGTGGCAGATTAAGCGAGGTTGATATTTGTGAGGATGTTCAACTTGTTGCTTTTTTTCATCAGTGTAATAGTGGAACGAAGTAGTCGCCCCTCAGGGATCACTGATCAGAATGTCCTTGATTAGGACATCCCTCCTCAGGATATCCCTACTCAGGACATCCCTGCTCAGGACATCCCAATTTCCTACTCAGAATTAGGGTTCCGCACCGTAACCGTATTGTACAGCTTACGGTACAGCCGTATGGCGACCCGTACCATCCCGTATCATGTTTTGGAGCAAAAACATACAGTACGGGTTGGCATCAGGCAGTACGGATGACGGCCGTCTACAGATTCATACGGGCCGTATTTATCTGGCCAAATATACATGCCACTCGCACTTGGCCGACCCGGCCCAATGACACAAACGACCAACGGAGGACGTCACTTGTCTTCAATATCATCCTCAATCCTTTGGTCATTGCCGGTTTTTTATGTCCGAAATCTATTAAATCTGTTACATCATGACCATTTTTTTTTCATTGGCTTTTTAAAAGTTATAGGCAGCACCTTGAGATCAAGACCAAGTCATTTCTGGAGGCTTGAACAGAGCTGAGAGTATGGTTTGCTCAGGATGGCTCTTGTTTTTTGTTTCAAGTTTTTTTTTCATATTGCAAAAAAAATACGGCCGTAAATGCCGTAAATGTACCGTATTTCTGCCGTACCGTCCCGTATAGCCTTTCAAAATAATTTTACAGTACAGCTCGGCACGGTGATATACCGTAAATTGCCGTAAATCTTACGGCCGTACCCGTACCATCAGCAAGTTCACACATGTATGAGCGGTATGACGGGCATAATCATATGCCCGTTATACCAGATCATACATCAAATATACCCTGTTAGGGCCCCGACTCATCATACTGCGGCATACCAGCTAGCATACCGCCATCATACAATGATCATACGAGTGACTTCAGATTCAGCATACATTCCTCACACATCAAATACGGACTACTAAGCGTGTCCTCAAGAGTGTTTACCTTTGAGTCCATTGCTCCTTTTTGTAAATGCACAATGGCAGCAATAAGGAACTTGCCACCCATGTTTAAAAAGAGTCTGATTAGAACTACAGCATGCTCGCTGTAGTCTGTATGGATTGGAGGACTTGACGATTTTTTTCAAAGGTAATTGTGCGGCGGCCTCCGGCAGAGCGTGGGAAAATACTATACAGTTGCCATCCCGTGACTTTATCAAACGCGACACGTCGCAGCTTTTTTTCCACCGCACTTTGCCCCTTTTACCCTCCCTCAGCTTTCTTTCTCAACAGGTGGCATGCTACAGACTGTACGTTTCGGTGTGCGTATTTCTTATCTTTATTTCTCGCCCATTTCATCATCTTTTTTCTTTTCAGAAACCTTGGGGCCTGGGTGGTTATCTTTGCTTGAAACTTCACTGTGAGTATCCATCTTTTCCGAGATGATTTTTTCAACTTACGTTGTTCTCCATGAAGGAATAGATGCTAGCCCGCCAATAACTTCTCTTCCTATCAGCCTCTGTTCAAGCTTTTCTCCATTCGATATGCCCGTCCCAGTGTAAACTCTATCCTAATGGTCCGTTGCTCCTCTGTTCTTTATTTGAGCTTCTGCTAATTCCTCATAATTTCTAGTTTTTTGTTCACCGATTTATGTCTGGGATTGGGTGGGGAAGGAGGAAGGCTGCGAGAGGTGAGGGAGGGCTCTGTATACTTGCTGTACCATAGTTATGTTGTATTCTAGTACGTAGCTTTTTTAATCCAAATTCAAGTGTTTCCGATCTTTTTTTTTGCATGCAATTTGAGCAAACAAGCATTATTTATTCGGTATGATTTGGTTATAAAGCTTGTATGACCTGTGTGTAAAGCGCATATGAGAGGCTTATGTAGAATGTATGTAGGACGTATGAAAGGGTATGTTGAGCTTTTTTCAGCCCGTCATACATGTCAAGAAGTGTACAAAGGACTTAGATTTATTTTCACTTTATCACATGACCGTTCCTCTGACTCCTTACTTACAGATACTTACATCGGTACGACTCCCTTATCTCCATTGTTTCCTCTTCTATTGTCTACCTCTACTCCGATTCGCTGTTATTGTTTGTACATCCCCATGACTTCACCTTCGCTCTCACACTGTCACATACTTACTGCTTTTATTCCACTTCACTCCCGCGCTGTCAACCTTTTGCTCTCACACTATTGTCTTTACACCTTTTCTTGTTCTGACTCGTCCTGACTCGTTCTGACTCTCTTATTGTTCCAATACGTATATAAGCCCAGTACCTACCACCTGGCTCCCCATCTTGACCTCTTTGTCGTTGGGACCAGGTAAGCCTCCGCTGTACTAGATACTTCTTTATATATTAACTTTGTCGTTGGGACCAGTATCTGCTATCTCTGCTTAAGCCTCTGCCCTGTTGCCTTGCTCCGCCGTCTTGCACTTCTGATCTGTCACATCATTGCTCTGCACCCCCGTTCCGTCCCGTCAGACCTCTTTGTGACATTAGGTCAAGATCCCTATTGTTGCGCCGACCGCCTACTGCCTAGGCCGTCCCCGCACAAACCGCTGCCATCACGTCTACCCCCGAGTTTGACTGCTCCGAGTGCCTCCACGGTTTTGACTCCCGTGACCACGCCCTTGTCCATTTCCGAGAAACCGAAAATCGCTGGATTGACTGTAGCCGCCAGCCTTGCCCTAACGCCTCCACCGATCGAACCGCTCCAGAAGTACTCCGACTAGGAAACTTTCGAGTTTTTCCCATTGGAGTAGACAAACCGCCGCCATCTCAGCCTAAGCCTACCCCGGCCCCCACGAAACTGGACGATCCGCTCTTCACATACAAACCCATTGATCTAGACGAACCCATTCCTCTAGACAAACCCATTGATCTAGACGACATGCCTGCCCAACCAGGAAGTTCCTCCGCTCCCCCGCCCCTATGACAACCGAACAAATCATCCACGCCTTAGTAGAACAGGTTGCCAACCTGACTGCCGCAGTATCCGGCCGAGCTGCTGCAAAATCTAGCATGAACAAACCGGACCTTTTCAAAGGTCAAAGCAGTACGGAAGCCCGACGCTTCCTTGCGCAATTCTTAGCCTGGGCCTCAGAGCAGCCGGACTTAAAGAACAATCACAGTAAAACCATCAAGTCGGCCTTAGGTTTCCTCACAGATAAAGCGGCAGACTGGGCTACCCCCTACCTGAACGAATACAATAACGGAAGGGTACCCTTCGCCGGACTTTGGCCAAACTTTGTAGCGGCATTCAAAACTCCGTTTCGAATCAGTCGATCCAGAGATGGAAGCCCGGGCTGCCATGGAGACCATTCACCAAGGAAAGGGCCAGAGTGCGGCAGAGTACCCTCAGCATTTTAAGGACGTTGGAGGCAGAACCGGCTTATCCGACGCTGATCTCTTAGGACGCTTTCAAAGCAGCCTACTCCCGGAAATCCGACGCAACCTGGTCATAGTCAACATTGCCCAAGGCCGAGCCCCCACTCTGGAAGAAGCCATCCGACGTGCCATATCCATCGACGTTTTCCTCCGCGACCCCTCCATGAAGGACAGATCTTCTCAGCGTCCCTCAGCCTTCACCCACACCCCCGCTGACCCCTACGCCATGGAGATTGACGCCAATAGCACCCGCCCCAGCAATGGAAATACCCGAGAGGGTTTCATGGCCCGCATGCGCGGACGGTGCTATGGCTGTGGTTCTCAAAGTCACGAGAAGCGCAACTGCACCCACAAGGAGGCAACCTGCCACTTCTGCGCACGAAAAGGTCATCTGGAATCGGTCTGCCAGGACAAGTTCATGGGTCTGGAGCGCGGACGAGGAAAACGACAACAGCCCCGTTGCCAACAGGTCTCTGCGAATAC
>JAACJN010000352.1:0-42160 GCA_013368555.1 Collybiopsis confluens
CTTAAAGTTCACTCACTATGAAAAGATAAGTTTTGCTGATTATTTCTGAAGGTTGCTGCATTATGGTTGGTTATACAAACAAAACATGAAGTTCTCACAGATTCACTCTGCAATATAGGATACTGGACACCTTAACAACAATCTTAGTTGCGCATTCAATCTACACATATACTGTGCTTGATTTTGGAGATCCCGAGGCTGAGGCCAAAGCTGTCTGGTATGGATGCTAGACACTTAACAGGCAGACAATCTCTTGAACTGAAATTGATAAACAGGAGTTTTGCTGTAAGTAATACAAAGGCTAGGGCAATAGATGGTGTTTGTGAAAATGTTTATTTCTATAAAGCTCGAGAGTGCAGTTGTGGTAAGTCTCTCTATAATAATACATCTAGTACATTCTGACAGCGAGTCATCAGGCTATAATTACTCTCTTTGTTCAATGGTCTGTTCTTTTTGAGTGTTATTGTTCAACCATTTTTCATAACAACCCTCTAGCTATTTTGCCTACCAGCTCTTTAAGCGTGAGGTTTTGAATGTTGGTAACAATGACAATGTCACTGCTAACTTCCAGGTTGTACAGTGTACTATATCCTTCCAGTTTCGTCCAGGAAAATCATACCAGCTATTATAGTAAGTATTGAATATATCAGGTCATTATTCATCTGCCCAAATTGATCTTGAATCATCATGCAGGTACTAATTGCAGTTATTGCCTTTTGTATTGACATAAGTATGGAGCCCAGGACGTAGATTTAATAAATAATGGACTGATGGTATCAGCCGTGGGATTTTTGCATTTGCGGTGGTGATGGTCAGTCATTATAAAATAATAATTTGTCAATAAGAATGTACATCATATATAGTTAGTCATAACCCTAATAATTAACGTACGTCAATAAAACAGGGGCAACGGTGCATCAAAAAGAAGCAATGGCTGAGATTCGAACGAGAGACCCCATAAATCAATCGCCGCACCTCCACCATTCCGCTACACTATTAGGCCTTCTAATCCTTCTTAACAAAATATCCCTCATCCCTAAGCTCTAACCGCTAACCGCTAACCTTTTGCGCTCCGCGCGAGCAGCCTGTGGCTGCAACCCCTAACCGTCCTAACCGCTAACCGCTAACCTTTTGCGCTCCGCGCGAGCAGCCTGCGGCTGCAACCCCTAACCATCCTAACCGCTAACCTGTTGCACTTCGCGCAAGCAGCCTCCGGCTGCGTCCAGCCCTAACCCAACCCTAACGAACTTAAAAGATTTTTTCTTATTACAACCACTGGCTAGAGCCAGTGCAAACCCAGAATTACAACCACTGCCTATAGCCAGTGCAAACCCAGAATCCCGATCACTGTTGCTGTCAGTTATTATAAATAAATACTGTGTTACAGGGTGAAGTATGATCTTCTATTGTTGTGCTGTAAAAGACATCTGACCACACATGACCTCTTAGGGGTCACTCAGGAGCTGTATGAATTTTATCCTGATACCAAAGTACATTATAGACTTCTGACGCAGCATGTTAATACTAGATTCTGGAACTTGTCAGTTGAAACATTGAGACAACGGAGTGTATTTGTATTACAAATCTCAATACTCACCTAGTTGATGTTGCAGAGGTTTGGGGAATGTGATCAATCAAGGATGTAGCAAGGATAAGTCTTTGGAGCAAAGCAAGAATGTTCTTAAGTCTGGGGACTTTAGCCACAGACTCAGCTACTTAAATACATCCAGGAATCTATTCTACCCAGGGTACACCATCAGTCAGCAGGATCAATAAGCAGTCACATGTGGACCCAGGTAGGATCAGTAAGCAGATCAGTAAGCAGTCACATGTGGACCCAGGTAAGATCAGCAAGCAGATCAGTAAGCAGTCACATGTGGACCCAGGTAAGATCAGTAAGCACATCAGTAAGCAGATGTGTGAAGCAGTGCCTGAGTGTCACAAAGAGGTCTGACGGGACGTAGCGGGGGTGCGGAGCGATGATGTGACAGATCAGAAGTGCAAGACGGCGGAGCAAGGCAGCAGAGCAGAGGTTTAAGCGGAGATAGCAGACACTGGTCCCAACGACAAAGTTAATATAAAGAAGTATCTAGTACAGGCGGAGGCTTACCTGGTCCCAACGACAAAGAGGTCAAGATGGGGAACCAGGTGGTAGGTACTGGGCTTATATACGTATCGGAACAATAAGAGAGTCAGAACGAGTCAGAACGAGTCAGAACAAGGAAAAGGTGTAAAGACAATAGTGTGAGAGCGAGAGGTGAAGTCATGGGGGTGTAAGAACAATAACAGCGAATCGGAGTAGAGGTAGACAATAGCAAAGGAGACAATGGAGATAAGGGAATCGTACCGATGTAAGTATCTGTAAGTAAAGAGTCAGAGGAACGGTCATGTGATAAAGTGAAAATAAATCTAAGTCCTTTGTACGCTTCTTGACATTACCCCCCTCCTTATGCACCATCGTCCTCGATGATTATAGTCGCGGCGCCCTCGGGTGTTTCTTGTGGAAGCTCCGGACCATCTTTGGTGCGTGTTCTAGGTTTGCTGCCGGTTCCCATGAGTTGTTACCTGCGTCGTACCCTTTCCATTTCACAAGGTACTCAAGCCTTTTCCACCGAATACGGCTATCCAGGATGTTTTCAACCTCGTATTCCGGCTCGTCTTCTTCTTCGAGGTAAATTGGTTCTGGGGGTGCTGGTATTTCGCCGTTTACCTCGTTGCCTTTCCAGGGATAGAGTTTGTCGACGTGGAATACGTTGTGGAGGCGGTCTAGTGACAGGGGTAGGTCGAGTCGGTAATCAAGGGGGCCCAGTTTTTCCAGGATTTCAAAGGGGCCGAGTTGTCGGTCGCCTAACTTCTCGCTGGATAACTGGAGGTTGATGTCTTCTGCGCTGAGCCAGACCCGTCCTCCAACCTTGAATTGGTGTGCCTTTCGTTTTCCCCTCTCGAACTGTTCCTTCTGCTTCCGTTTTCCTAAGTGGAGAGCTGCTCCGGCATCCTGACGTGCTTCCCGCAATATCTGGATGCGATCATCCACCCCGGGAATGCCACTACGACGACCGACGGGGATGTTGAATAGAGGTTGGTAGCCGTAGGTGAGCTCGAAGGGGGAGATGCCGATTGCGGAGTGGGTGCGAGAATTGATGACAAATTCCGCCATTGGGAGGTGTTCGGCCCAGTCGTCCTGTCGTCGGTCTACGTAGAGGCGGAGATATTTTTCGACTTCCTGGTTCGCACGCTCGGTCTGGCCATTCGCTTGTGGGTGGTAACCGGAGGTCATGTTTGATTTGATGCCAAGACGGGAGAGTAGGGTGCGCATCAGTTTTGCGGAGAACTGAGGGCCTCGATCGGAGACGAATCGGAGGGGGAGGCCATGAAGGCGGAAGATTTCACGGTAGTAGAGGTCGGCAACTCCCTCGGCAGTGATATTGGTGGTGCAGGGGATGGCGTGAATCTGTTTTCCAAAGAGATCGGTGCAGACAAGAATGGCATCAAATCCGTTTGACTGAGGGAGTTGGGTGATGAGGTCGACGCCAACCTCCTCCCATAGGCCGTTCGGGACGTCGAGGGGATCTGTAACAGCATGGGGGTGACGGAGCGTTTTCTTTCGGGCGCAGATTTCACAACCTTCCACGTACTTTTCTACGAAGGAGCGTAGTGTTGGCCACCAGAAGTGGGTGCTGACCAAGTCCAGGGTGTTGTGAAGGCCGGGGTGTCCTGCGGTTGGTTGATCATGGCACTGTCGAAGTACTTCGGTTCGGAGGTCTTTGTCCGGGGGTACATACAAACGTCCGCGGTGGTAGATCAGCCCTTTGTCTTCTTCCCAGTCCGCTAAACCGTTTGCAAGTCGTTGCAAACCGTTCTTCCTTAACTTCTCCAGGCCTTCCAGTACTTCGGCTTCCTTCTGGGACGCTTGTCGGATTCGATCTTCCAAGGGGTTGACGAGGATGGTACGAGCGGCGCGGATGAAGTGCTCCGGTTTGAGGACGATTTGCTCTCGATTATCGTCTTCGTCTGAGGTCTGATGCTGTGACATACGAGAGAGAGCGTCAGCCTGGGTATTCGATTTTCCGGATTGGTGAATCATGTGGAAGTCAAACCTCGAGAGCCAGAGGGCCCATCGCGCTTGTCGTCTACTGAGGTTTTGTGCGGTGCGCCAGAATTTGAGGTTTGAGTGGTCGGTGACGATTTCGAACGGTTCTGGTGCTCCTTCCAGGAAACTCCTCCAGTCTTTCAGGGCTTCGGTGATCGCTAGCATTTCTCGGTCGTAGATTTCGTAGTTTCTTTCGGCTGGTAGCATGGAAGAGGATCGAAAGGCAACCGGATGCCAGAGACCGTCGTCTTGTTTCTGCATGAGGGCACCTCCTGTAGCAAATCCTGAGGCGTCTACTTCAATACGTGTCGGTCGGTTGGGGTCCCACAGGCTTAGGATCGGAGCAGAGATAAAGGCGGAGCGTAAGGTTTCAAAGGCGTCCTGTTCCCGTGTTCCCCAGTCAAATCTGGTGTTCTTCTTGGTGAGGTCATTGAGCGGTCGGGCAATCTGAGCAAACTTTCGGATGAACCGGCGGTAGAAATTGGCGAAGCCCAGAAAACCCCGTACTTCGCGCAGGTTTCTGGGAGTGGCCCAGTCTCGAACCGCCGATACTTTAACGGGATCCATTCTCACCTCTCCTTCTTGGATTATCAGTCCCAGGTATTCGATTTGCCTTTGTTCAAACTTGCATTTTTCAGGACGGAGGTACAGATCGTTTTTCTGCAGTCTTGCTAGGACTTCTCGGACCACCTTGCGATGTTCTTCAAGATCGTTGGTGAATACGAGAATGTCGTCCAGATACACCGCTACCTTTCCTTCCGCAATCAAGTCTGTAAAGATCGAGTTCATCAGGGCTTGGAACGTTGCTGGGGAATTAGTGAGTCCGAAGAACATGACAAGGGGTTCAAACAGGCCTCGGTTTGTTACAAATGCTCCCTTCCATTCGTGACCCTCTTTTACTCGGATGTTGTTATATCCCCAGCGGACGTCCATGACGGTGAAGTGTCGGGCTCCTTGAAGGCGACTGATGATGTCAGCAATTAACGGAAGGGGATAACGATTTTTGACCGTGAACTGGTTGAGCTTGCGGTAGTCTTGGACGAAGCGTAACTTGCCGTCTTTCTTTTTGACGAAGAAGACAGGGGAGGCTAGCGGTGATTTGGATGGGCGGATATACCCCTTGCGTAGGTTCTCGCTCAGGAACTGGTCTAACTCCACCTGCTCATTTGGTGACATTGGATAAACCTTGGTGCGCATCGTCTCTGGTGCCCCTGGTACCAGATCGATCGCATGGTCCCAGGGTTTGTGAGCCGGTAGCCGTTCCGATGCCGTTTCGGAGAATACTTTTTTAAAGTCTCGGTACTGTTTAGGTACCATTTCTTCGAAAGTTTTGACGGGGTCTCCCTTGTGTGCCTCTTCTGCGAGCTGCTGTGAATAAGTGTACCCTGCAGCACACCATACTTCCTCCTGTGCGTTTTGGAGAATACCCCCTTGGACCCAGGAGCGACGAGTTGCCCTGTTTGCTCGGATCCGGCAAAGCGGGGGTTCTTCTTCAGCTGCCGGTTCCACCTCTGGCTCCGTGGCCCGTATTGTTTCTGCCTGCGGTTCGATTGAGAGACGGCCTTTCTCCCAATCAACTTTTGGGTTGACTTTACGAAGCCAGGGCAGGCCCAGTATGATCCCTTCAGTGCCTAGATCGGTGACGAGGAAGTCTGTCCAGCACTCCTGACTGTCCACTGTAAGTGCCAGACGCGCAAAGTGGGAGATTTGTCCGGCTTGGTTTTTGGTGCCGTCGATATTATAGATGTTAATGGGATTTTTCAGCGGGAAGGTCCGTACTTTGTTTTGTTTGACGAATGCTCTGCTAATAAAAAGAGCGGTGGCTCCACAGTCCACCATGGCCGCGGTTGCTATGTCGTTGTTCTTGTCCCTCACTCTTACTTGAATACGGAAGTGGGAGGAACTCGGGTTTATTTCCAGCGTAGTCGATATGTTACATGTAGCGATGGAGTCATACGAGGAAATAGGGTACATAGCAAACCGTTCTGGGGGTACTCGCACTGCGGCGGAGTCGGGTACCCTCACAGAAAATCCGACGGCGGGGCCATGGCGTTGGCACGGTCAAGCAGCGACTGCAGCTGGGCGATCTGGGCGGCAAGATGGGCAGTGGAAGGGAGTGCAGGAGAGGGCGCGGCCTGAGGTGCCGGTATGGATGATGCAATCTGTACCTGCTCGTCTGGGAATAGGCTGAATGGGGCTCCGGTATTCGCAGAGACCTGTTGACGACGGGGCTGTTGTCGTTTTCCTCGTCCGCGCTCCAGACCCATGAACTTGTCCTGGCAAACCGATTCCAGATGACCCTTTCGTGCGCAGAAGTGGCAGGTTGCCTCCTTGTGGGTGCAGTTGCGCTTCTCATGACTTTGAGAACCACAGCCATAGCACCGTCCGCGCATGCGGGCCATGAAACCCTCTCGGGTATTTCCATTGCTGGGGCGGGTGCTATTGGCGTCAATCTCCATGGCGTAGGGGTCAGCGGGGGTGTGGGTGAAGGCCGAGGGGCGCTGAGAAGATCTGTCCTTCATGGAGGGATCGCGGAGGAAAACGTCGATGGATATGGCACGTCGGATGGCTTCTTCCAGAGTGGGGGCTCGGCCTTGGGCGATGTTGACTATGACCAGGTTGCGTCGGATTTCCGGGAGTAGGCTGCTTTGAAAGCGTCCTAAGAGATCAGCGTCGGATAAGCCGGTTCTGCCTCCAACGTCCTTAAAATGCTGGGAGTACTCTGCCGCACTCTGGCCCTTTCCTTGGTGAATGGTCTCCATGGCAGCCCGGGCTTCCATCTCTGGATCGACTGATTCGAAACGGAGTTTGAATGCCGCTACAAAGTTCGGCCAAAGTCCGGCAAAGGGTACCCTTCCGTTATTGTATTCGTTCAGGTAGGGGGTGGCCCAGTCTGCCGCTTTATCTGTGAGGAAACCTAAGGCCGACTTGATGGTTTTGCCGTGATTGTTCTTTAAGTCCGGCTGCTCTGAGGCCCAGGCTAAGAATTGCGCAAGGAAGCGTCGGGCTTCCGTACTGCTTTGACCTTTGAAAAGGTCCGGTTTGTTCATGCTGGATTTTGCAGCAGCTCGGCCGGATACTGCGGCAGTCAGGTTGGCAACCTGTTCTGCTAAGGCGTGGATGATTTGTTCGGTTGTCATAGGGGGCGGGGGAGCGGAGGAACTTCCTGGTTGGGCAGGCATGTCGTCTAGATCGATGGGTTCGTCTAGAGTAATGGGTTCGTCTAGATCAATGGGTTCGTCTGCGAAGAGCGGATTGTCCGGTTTCGTGGGGGCCGGGGTAGGCTTAGGCTGAGATGGCGGCGGTTTGTCTGCTCCAATGGGAAAAACTCGAAAGTTTCCTAGTCGGAGTACTTCTGGAGCGGTTCGATCGGTGGAGGCGTTAGGGCAGGGCTGGCGGTTACAGTCAATCCAGCGATTTTCGGTTTCTCGGAAATGGACAAGGGCGTGGTCACGGGAGTCAAAACCGTGGAGGCACTCGGAGCAGTCAAACTCGGGGGTAGACGTGATGGCAGCGGTTTGTGCGGGGACGGCCTAGGCAGTAGGCGGTCGGCGCAACAATAGGGATCTTGACCTAATGTCACAAAGAGGTCTGACGGGACGTAGCGGGGGTGCGGAGCGATGATGTGACAGATCAGAAGTGCAAGACGGCGGAGCAAGGCAGCAGAGCAGAGGTTTAAGCGGAGATAGCAGACACTGGTCCCAACGACAAAGTTAATATAAAGAAGTATCTAGTACAGGCGGAGGCTTACCTGGTCCCAACGACAAAGAGGTCAAGATGGGGAACCAGGTGGTAGGTACTGGGCTTATATACGTATCGGAACAATAAGAGAGTCAGAACGAGTCAGAACGAGTCAGAACAAGGAAAAGGTGTAAAGACAATAGTGTGAGAGCGAGAGGTGAAGTCATGGGGGTGTAAGAACAATAACAGCGAATCGGAGTAGAGGTAGACAATAGCAAAGGAGACAATGGAGATAAGGGAATCGTACCGATGTAAGTATCTGTAAGTAAAGAGTCAGAGGAACGGTCATGTGATAAAGTGAAAATAAATCTAAGTCCTTTGTACGCTTCTTGACACTGAGGGTCTAGCCCTTCTATATACTTCTATATAAAGTTAATCAGATGGATAAGATAAAAGATAAAAGATAAGATCAGGAGATGACAATAAAGTAATGAGTAATGAACAGTCATAGATGATTATGGGGAAATCTGTGACAATACCCCCTCTTCTGATTCGAGCTCCGTTGAGAAGTTATCAATTTCAATATTTCTTGCAGCCAAATTTTCTTTTTTATACTCTTTAACTTTCTCCACTGCATTGCGTAGATTTTTTGTAGGTTCCCAGGTGTCATGATCTCTGGTAAATCCCTTCCATCGAACAAGATACTCTGTAGTTTTACCTCGAACTTGGTGTTGTAATATTTTTTCAACAACCCACTCCTTGTGACCATTAATCATTTGTGGTTGTGGAGTTGGTGCTGTTTGGCCAACAATATTTGACTCATTGTAGGTGTCCAGTTTGCTTGCATGAAAGACTGGGTGGATATGACGGTACTGAGGTGGCAAGTCTAGTAAAAATGTTACTTCAGACAACTTTTCAATAATTTTGAATGGTCCTTCATATCTAGGTTGAAATGCCCTCTGAGTAGTTTGATAGTCTCTGAGATTCAGCGTAACTTTATCTCCAGCTTTCCAAGGAATGTTTTTAACTCCTTTGTCATAGTACCACTTCATACGTTCAGCAGCTAACTTCAGGGCAGCTTTTGCTTGCTCCTGGGCTTCAATTCTTTGTTGTACAATGTCATTTAGGTCAACAGATACTCCTTGTTTTAAGAGTGTTGGGCCTGCTCTTGGATGTCTCCCATACTCCAAGAAGAATGGACTATGTTTTGTCCCTTCATGTGCTTGATTGCTATAGGCAAACTCAGCAGTACTCAGCAGTTTGTGCCAATTGCTAAGATTATAGTCCACATAGCATCTAACATACTGTTCCAAAGTCTGGTTAACTCTTTCTGTCTGTCCATCTGTTTGAGGATGATATGCAGTAGACATGGTTGACCTTATTCCAAGGATTTTGCACCATTCCTGAAATATTTCAGCAGCAAACTGAACACCTCTGTCAGATATAATCTGAAAGGGCAGTCCATGTAATGGATAAATCTTGTCAAATAAAAGATGAGCAAGATCCCTTGCTGTAAAATTATTTGTGATAGGAAAAAAGTGTGCTCTCTTGGTGAGTCTGTCTACTACAACACAGATTGCATTATAGTCTCCAGCTTTTGGCAATTGAGTGATCAAATCAATGGAAATAATTTCCCAAGGTCCGTTAGGCATCTCATTGGGTTGCAAAAATCCATATGGTTGATGTGGGCGATTTTTCATCCGCTGACAGGTATCACAGCCTGTGACATAATTTTTAACAAAGATTGATAGTCCTGGCCACCAGTAGTTTCTTGTCACCAGTTCATAAGTTTTCCATCTGCCAGGGTGTCCGGTAGATATCAAGTCGTGATGGATATGTACAATTCTACGTCGTAAGTGTTCATTTACACTTTTTGGAATATAGACTTTGCCTCTATAGAGTAAGAGTCCATTTTCATAATTCCATTCCTCAAGAGATTTTTTAAACTCTCTTGGGCCTGATTTCAGTAAGGAGTGATAATCCTTTGTAACTTCATCAGATAGCAAAGCTTCTTTGACCTCCCTAAGAATTTGATCATCATTGATAGGTGATTCATGAGCAGCCTCAAGAGCCTGAATAGCAAAAAATTCAGGTTTAAGTAGGATTGTGTTTTCATTATCGAGGTGTACCCCCTCCTCATGATCTGGCCTCCTGGACAGAGGGTCTTCAGCTTGCATTGTTTTCCCAGGCTTATGCCATAAGGAATAATTAAATCTTGTGAGATACAGAGCCCACCGTGCTTGTCTTCTAGTGAGTTTCTGGGCTGATTTAAAGTAAGTCAAATTCTGATGATCTGACCATATTTCAAATTTCTCTGGATGACCTTCCAAGTAGTGTCTATACTCTTCTAATGCTCTTATAATTGCAAGCAACTCTTTGTCATAAATCTCATAGTTTCTTTCATGAACGCCGAGTGACTTTGAGTAGAAGGCAACTGGATGCCATAGGTTATCATTTGGATCCAGTTGAGACAAAACAGCTCCGACTGCAAAATCACTTGCATCTGTGGACAGTCGGAAAGGATTTGTATCATCAGGAATTCGAAGAATAGGAGCTGTTGTAAAGGCCTTTTTCAGCGCCTCAAATGCTTCCTGTTGTTCATCATCCCATACCCATAGTTGTTCCTTTTTAGTAAGATCAGTGAGTGGCCTAGCCAATTTTGCAAAGTCTTTGATAAACCTGCGGTAAAAGTTTGCAAAGCCTAAAAAAGCTTGTACATGCTTCACTTTTGTTGGTACTGGCCATTCAAGAACTCCATTTAATTTTTTAGGATCCATCTCTACATGTCCCTTTGATATAATCATACCAAGATATTCAATGCTCTCTTTTTCAAAGAAACATTTTTCAGCTTTAGCATAGAGATCATTCTTTTGAAGCCTTTTCAGCACTTCTTTAATTACTTCTCTATGCTCTTTTTTGTCATTTCCAAAGATCAGAATATCATCCAAATATACCATAACTTTCCCATTCTGAATTAAATCTGTCAAAATGGTATTCATCATAGCCTGGAATGTTGCTGGTGCATTGGAAGAACCAAAATACATGACAGTAGTCTCAAAAAGACCTCTTCTTGTAACAAATGCAGTTTTCCATTCGTCACCTTCACGTATGCGGACATTATTATATCCCCACCGTAAGTCAATCTTAGTAAAAATAGATGCATAACTTAGAGCATCAATTAAATCTGAGATGCGAGGAATAGGATAGCGGTTTTTTACAGTGATATCATTGAGTGCTCTGTAGTCCATTACTGGTCTCAGAGATCCATCATGTTTTTTGACAAAAAAGAATGGTGCTGAAATAGGACTTTTGGATGGTCTTATATAACCCTTTTGAAGTTCCTCATTGATCCATTCATCTAAAGAATTTCTTTCCTTTAAAGACAGTGGATAAACCTTTGCAGGTTTTGGTAGTGGAGCACCTTCCATAAACTCAATTGGATGGTCATATGGTTTACGTTCAGGCATCCGCTCTGATTTTCTCTTTGAAAAAATATCACCAAACTCATAGAGCCATGGTGGTATAAGTGACTTCCACTTAGTGGTGTCCTCATCATCCTCAAGCTCTTCTTCATCAATGTCCTTTCCATCAAACATTGAAGCAATTATAGCAGCTTGAGAATATTCATTGGGTTGGTGCATGTCAGCCCAACGGATATAGGGATTTTCTGAGTCTTCCTCTCCTATGTTGTCCAGTAAGGAGTCCTCTAGAAATTCCTCATCAAGAGAAAGCTCTTCAGCTCCTGCTTCCTCAATATTGATTTTATGGGCTCTAGCAGCACATGCTTCTGGGCACCTGGCAAACGCCCATTCCCCTGTTTTCCAGTTAATTTCTGGATTATGTTGATACAGGTACGAGTATCCTATCATCATATCTTTATCTTCAAGTTCAGTGACATAGAGATATTGGCGTGTTTTATGTGAGCCAATTTGAAGATAAGTGCGGACATACTCCTTAATTTGTCCTGCAACATTGGGCGTTCCATCTGCGTTTTTAACATCATATGGATTAGCCAATTTATCTGTTACCAGGTGATTTCTTTCAACAAAACGTCTGTCGATGAAGTTTGTTGTGGCCCCAGAGTCAACAAGAGCCTCAGCCTGCGCTTTTGCGCCGTATACCCAAAGTGTAACTGGAACTCTAAAAGAGAATTTCTTGTTGCGAGCAATATTATTTACACAAGATTCCAGTACTACTTTATCTGATTTATTACTACCAGTGCTGACAGGTATACTACTCCCTGACTGTAGATCGCAGGCGGTCTCCTCTACAGTCCTTTGGGAAAATCCACTTCGATTTGTTGACTTTTAGCCCATCTGGGTCTAGAAGGTCCCGCTTTTTTAGCCTGCACTTCATCGACTGATGCAGTCACTTCCTTTGCGGCAAGTGAAGGTTCAACAATTTCGGGGATACTCGCAGAGTTGACATTAAGAGCTGCAGCTGGGGGCGCTGGCTCATTATCAAACTCATCAAACAATTCCATCAGTCGTGCTTTGAAGGATTGTTTCCCTCCTTTTGCAGACTGTCCTCCTTTGTAACTGTGCCCAGGTGCAGAAGATGATGAAGACATTCTGGGTGCAGGTTTTTTACTTTCATTCCCAGGCTTATCCCAGCAGTCTACAGTATTAGATTTTAATTTAAAGCCTTTCTCATGACAAATTTGGCAGTATTTATTTATTTATTTTTTTGTCTCCTGGGAATTAACCTGTTCGATGTATTTACCCTTAGTCTTTTTTGCTACATCTATCTCCATTGCATTTGGGTCTGTGGTCCCAGAATTATTTTTAAAAATGGCATCAGCACAGTGTCCCTTTTCAGCAGACAAAGTACATGGAGGAAAGGAAAAACCAATGTTGGTGTGCAAGTCTTGATGTCTTGAAGGGATGGGGGATCTCTGTGTGACCTAACACAGCAAGCAGGAAGTGTATTACACACTATCCACTCTGCCCAAGGCTAGCCCATCGTCACTAACTCCTAAGAGTCAGATACATGATAGAAAACATGCTCCTTTAGCAGGGATACATGCATCAAGCCCTGTTGTAACAAAAGTCACAGCAGCATGCCACTTACGCCTGTGGTCCGGCAAGTAAAGGACAAGGTGCCAAGATGGAAACTTAGAAAAGTAGCCACACCCCCCACAGAGTAGGAAGTACACCATTATCCAGTGGAACAACTGCCCCTTTCAGCAACAGTGTCCAAGAGTCCCCCAGAGCCCAAACAAGCAGACTGACTGCACACCTGTAAACAAAGGCTCTACTCACTGTCCTTGAACAGCAAGCAGCAAAGAAGCAAGACTTAAGAAACTATTACAAATCTCAATACTCACCTAGTTGATGTTGCAGAGGTTTGGGGAATGTGATCAATCAAGGATGTAGCAAGGATAAGTCTTTGGAGCAAAGCAAGAATGTTCTTAAGTCTGGGGACTTTAGCCACAGACTCAGCTACTTAAATACATCCAGGAATCTATTCTACCCAGGGTACACCATCAGTCAGCAGGATCAATAAGCAGTCACATGTGGACCCAGGTAGGATCAGTAAGCAGATCAGTAAGCAGTCACATGTGGACCCAGGTAAGATCAGCAAGCAGATCAGTAAGCAGTCACATGTGGACCCAGGTAAGATCAGTAAGCACATCAGTAAGCAGATGTGTGAAGCAGTGCCTGAGGGTCTAGCCCTTCTATATACTTCTATATAAAGTTAATCAGATGGATAAGATAAAAGATAACAGATAAGATCAGGAGATGACAATAAAGTAATGAGTAATGAACAGTCATAGATGATTATGGGGAAATCTGTGACAATTTGTTAGTACACCTCTCTGCTTCAGCATTTTCTTTCTTCAATCTTACCTGTATCCATCTATAGGTGATTGCATCCGTTGTCCTGGGGTTATGTGCACTGTGTGACATAATCATCAGTGTCTGCCTTATTCATACCCTTCATCATTGGAAGAGTGGTATTGCATCGTGTGTTGTGCTAATGTTAAAGATATTGTGTCAAACAAATGTTCTCTGATAGGCGCACATCAGGTATTGTTGACAAGCTCATTCTCTACGCTCTTACCCGCGGAATTGCAACTTCGTAGGTATTTGTGGATCATGAGAGTTGAGACTATCAACTATTGAGACTGATGCCTCTAATTAGAGTCTGTCAGATTATGTTCATGTCACTAGTGAGCCTCTACTTTTAGGCTGATGCACTGATTATATTAACGAGTCTCAATGAAGAATATTGCACTCCCAAATCACACTTACTGGCAACCCTTCCACCAAGTTGTTGGCAAATGTAAATATCTTTTACATTGTCATTCTCCTTTAACTCATTAGTCTCAGTATATGTCAACTCCACACTTGCCTCTCTTAACTTCCGGGAAACTATATTAGAACCCGGATCAAAAGTCATCACTGTAAGTCAGTTCCGGGCTGCAAATAATGCCAAGCTTGCCTCGAGCACCGACCCAGTACGGCTACTAGCATACAACATTTTATTCAGTTGAACCTAATGCCTAGTTTACAGAAGTCGAGCGCTACAGTCTCATTGTCATCAATATCCACCGCAGCATCAGCTCAAGAAGAGAGACGTGACCTTCAGCATTTTAAACACAATGATTCAGAGGTTTAAATGTGTCTCCTGGAATTTTCCAGTTTATTTATTTCAGTATATATAGAGCTTAACCAAGCTGGTATAAAAAATAAAAAACATATGCAGTGCAAATGTTTTCAATTCTGTGGTAATCATGGTTCAATATTATTGTCCACTATCTCTCGGATCATGTACAAGTAAGAATATCTTTAACTGAGAACTACGAAACACTATAATTGTATAATGAGCATTGATATATCAGCATTCTCGTATATGATAAAAATGTTAATGTAGCAAGGGGGCGAAATAATAATTTGTTGATCAAGTAACAGATGAATTAAGATTAAAAGAAGAACCGCGCAGTGGCGGGGGTGTCCCCCGCATAACAGTTCTAAAAAAAATTAAGATCTATTAAAACTTTGACACTTTTGTTGTGACAGTTTGTAACGTGTCAGACTTCTCGTCGTCGTGGGCTAGCTCGTACCAGGTGGCGCCCCGGTCTCGACTATAACCAACGACGTACAAATTGTTCATTTGCAATCGTACACGGACAACACGGACATCACTTCCGACACCGGCCGTCAGATCCAAGTCGAAATACTGAGGGTTCTGGCCTTGAGGAATGGCGTTCAGTATTGGAACATCTCTAACGCTCGTCCTGGCTGGCAAGTTTGCTCGTATCTGTTTAATGAAAATAACATATTGGCTTGCACCCTTGTTGAAGTCGAATCCTTTGGGTAGCCCGGCCATGAGTGAGCGGTGCTCTGCCCTAGTTTAAATAGCACAAGCGTTCAGTTTGAAAAGTGGTGGGGGTGAGGCATATGAAAGACTTACACTTGCGGAGGAGAACAGAAAGATGCGCTAGTTGCTTTGAGTTTGGACCTTGCCTTTTTATCCTGTCTTTATGCCTATACCTTACATGGCCATACCGGCGGACATTACGAATGGATCGGCTGTTGGCAGTTGGAGCTGCCTGTTTTTTCCGCTTTGAGACGTCTAACGAGGCCTCGAAGAAGAATCTAGGAAGACTGTGTAGAAGCTGATCAACTTAACGGTACAAAGGTCAGAAATGTGCGGATTGGTGGAAGGGGGAAGCAAGAAGAGTCTGGAACTGACACATTAAAGGTTCCCGCCGATTGGGTCACTATCGCGGTAATTAGAAGCCTTCTACTAAGTGCAGATATTCGTAACACCTCCTATCCTATAGTTTACTTACCATCTTGCCAGATGCCTCATAATTCATTGTACCTTGATTATTAAACTGGCAACTTGAAGTCTCTGCTGAGCTACCTACGTCAAGGACGGATTAAGCCATAGAAGATGAACTCACACTTCTTACTGTCCCGAACCTTGAAATACTACGAGCGGCCATCTCACACCGGCAGGCAGGTGATAACTTACAAGTTTCTAATTCACCCAATTTTGCTGCAGCGTTCTGCACTTGGTAGAGGTTCAAACGTTCAAGATCCAGCATTGAAAGAAGCCAGCGGGCATTCCACAGGTACGTTCACTTGCTTCATCTGGTACGCTAGAAGTCCAGAGATACAATGTGGACGACAAGATAGCAAAATTAAGCCTTAAGCAGACTCGCCAGACTCGCAGTTGTTCCGAAAAAATGAAAGTCGGTTAGTAACTAATGAGATGACAGGAGTACGCATACGTACTTTAGCTTCTTAGACTTCGTAGTCCCCGACAGTGCGGTTATCATCCCCGTGTCATCTAAAACAAAGAAGTAGCGATGGAGATGGCGGGAGTGAAGGGGAAACGGGAAACGAGGAGGAGGCGGACATGTGGAGGACTTGGAGGTTGAACGTTGAACGTTGAAGTACAAGTGCGCAGGGTCCAGATCGGACGCTCGCTAATACGAAACAATGTATGATGATCTGACAAGAATACGAGTATACCATACACGGACTAAAAATGATGAGGCGGAGGCATGGGGAGAAGGTACGTCAAATTTTTTTGATTTTGGTATGTAATTGCTACCAAGATCTAGAGCCTTAGGAGAACGAAGAGGAGTGATACGGTTTTTGGACGGAGTTTCAGCGTCAGCCTTTGTTACTGTGGGGAAAATTGCCGTATGATATATGACCCGTCATCTCCTTCTGAGCTGTGTAGGCATTAGAGAGGAGAGTGAGAATAGATGGTACGAGGTTAGGTGTAATTCCGCATCCAGTCATATCGAGAACGAGAGAGAGAGAGGGAGAGGATAGATACGTGGATGGTCCACGGACTATTCTCGAAACAACATTTGTAAGTTTTTTTGATTTTTTTTTTGAGAGCAAGTGAAAGATAGGACGCACTGCGCTTTCTGCCTCTTCTCCCAAAGTTCGAGCGGCATTGGTAAAGAGTCAACCCATCGAGGTGTTGACAAGTGTGATTTCTTGTCCGGTGGCCAGGTATAACGAGTATTTTCCCGTTTTTAGTAATGCGTGTTTTGCGATATCGAGAACGAGGAAGAGAGGAAATTCGTGAACGTTCCTGGAAATCTTTGGAAGCGATACCCGTGAGTTTGTTTTGTACGAGCGCAAGTGCAAGTGCAAGTGCACACACCATATTTTTGCCAATCGAAACGCCTCTCCTATCACAGACCAGACGAAGGGTTGTGGAAGGTTTCATGAGTCGCCACATAACTCATCGAATTGGATATCTCATAGTAAAGATGGGTATAACCCGGTCCGGTGCGTTTTCCTCCTGACGCCCAAAACTTTCCCACTTATTTTTTCGACGCCAACAACGATGAAGACGAAGCGGACGAGGAAGAAGAAGAATATCGGGTAAGAGGAGTGGCTGGTGAATATTTGAATATTAATACGAACTCCAAATAGACCATTTTGCAGAGCTGGGTCATTATTTGTGAGTCAAAATACGACGCGAGACGGAACGCGTTTCTTCCAATTTTCGACATCCTCCGTTCTTGCGGCTCTCGAGGAACGACAACGACAAGCTATGACGGTGGCAACAAGGGAGAGGAGAACCGAGGTCGAGAAAAGATTGGTCAAGTCGACGACGCTGGTGAATCTCCTCAAAGTCACAGGATGAGTCTGAAATCTGACAGAAAATTTGGCAGAGCCGGGATGGAGAACTATCGTCGAATTCCCCTTCCTTCATCCTTCCACCATCTCAGAAAATACCACGCGACTCAACCAACCAAATTTACCTCAAACGTCCTCTCCGCCTCCGAAACAGCTACACATACCAAATCAAAATCACCTTTACAGCTCGTCGTATATCCCGTATCCAAGTTAACACTCCTCGATGATAACAATGCTACTCTGTCCTCCCCCAGAGCACAACCAACAATGGTGTCCCCCTGTCTTCCTCCCCCCTCAACAACTCGGTGGAACGTGTTCTTCCCCCGATGTCGTTATCTTGTACAAGAACGTAGTGAGGGTACGTCCTTGTTTCACCCATATTTAGTAATTCTTCTTATATGACTTGCTTGCAGTGAAATAGAGTTTTTCGCGCGACTTGCAGCTTAATGCAGCAAACTTTGGGGGGAAAAATCGGCCATGCGCCGGGCAAGCCAAAGCAGATGAATCACGATGATGGCCCAGCCTCAATGGGGGGTAAATGTGTATGTTTCAGCAATCGTGGGTCAACAGTGAATGGGAACTTATCATATTGATCCAAGTTACAACTCGAAGGCGTAGTACATCGGCCATGGGGAAACCGTGTATTAATAAGGTGTGTATTGCTTCAAGCAGTCAGGCTTGAATAGCCCGAGATTGTACTATCTATGACTTCTGCTCTCCAGCTTTGACGTGCTTTTCAAATTGTCTCACCAACTCGTCCCCCTCTTTTCTATCCTCGACGTCTCTGAATAATTCTATTAGGCCATCCCTTGTCAAAAAAGCATGATCCCCCCATCCGAAGCCGGGGACAACCACCTCTGTTATCAAACATCCATAATCTGGCTCGGTAGACTCTGAACCCAGATCTGGTAAAAGCTGCGACATTTTCCACACCCCGGTACCAACTAACAGCAAACGAGTCTCTCCGGCGCTAGTGTTTGAACCCATGATATGCCTCTCAATTCTTGGTGGTCCGGGATTGGACTCGGAAGGAGGATAGATGAGTGTGTACTGTGCCCGACCTTGATGTAGGACATGATAGGTCTAGAAGATTCAGAATGATCAATTTTTGAGTCTACCCCAGGGGAGTATTGAAAAGTACTAACAACCGATTTATTCATATGTATAATGCCGCTCGGACTGTCTTTTGTAAGCAAGTAATAGATCGAGGTGGCGAGAGGGCGAGATTGGTTGTCTACAAATAGAGGATAAAAGTTTGTTTCAATGGATACGTGTGTAATATTGTGTACCGGAATACGGCGATGGAATCTGGAGCGCTTGTCGGTCTGTTTCAATGAAGTAGCCTGGAGCACCCAGAGGGTCTATAAGTAACGTATTGAATAACAGCGGCAAACTATACCTCCTTCAGGGTGTTTCTGTAGGTTTAATTCTCGGATAAGAACATCTGTTGGTATCCAGCTCATGATACGGGTTAGCAGTTGAGTTGGCTTTTTTCGTTCAAAGATGAGAAGTATGAGGGAGAACCTGGCAGGTATGACCATTCAACGTGTGCCTTATATAAGAATCAAACCGATAAAAATATTGAAGACGTATATTCGTTTGATCCGCTCGATACGCTGTCCACGGGCAAAAATAACTAGGGAAGAACGCAATCGGGGAGTCCGGATTGATCGTAAGTGTAACAGGAGGAAGATAGGCTTCAGGAATCATAGGTTTTTACTATACAATGCTATCTGTCCCTATAGCCGGCAATACGCTTTCTACAACCAGCATCTGTAAAAGCAAGAGAAATTTTTATTTTTTAAGACCATAAATTTTTTTGTAAAATTATTGTTTGATTACAGTAATTTTGATAGTTCCCGTGTGTGTGCGGAGAGCTTTCTTTCCTTGATGTCACAATTTGTCAATCAGAACGAGAACTTGTCCTCTTGTCCTTTCTCCCGCGCTTCAAGCTGCCAGTGCAGAAGAAGGTTCAGAAGTGCAGCGTTTAAGTTACCGTGATTCGGCGGTGAAACCATGATGGATGACTCTCCGAGCGTAATAGGCAAGTACTGGGTATGGTAGACTCGGGCCAAGTATTTTTAGAAACGGATCTCAGCACCACATGATTGATTGTTGGTGATGTCAAGAGAGATGGTAGAGCTTTCCGCAAAGACGCTAGTACTAAAATGTCTTAGTCCTTGGAGTATCATGGTCCATAATAAACGCACACCGGGTCTACCGGTTTTCGCTATTACAGAGTGCTGTGAAGGTGATTTTAAGTTTCAACGTGCATCAGAAAGCTTTGATGGCACGAGGCTCATTTGTAGTATTCTTTGATAGTTTTCGTTTCTTTCGCTCTTCCCATTTCTCCTCCGATTATTTGAGCAAATTTCTTTTGAGAAATCTATCCATCTCGATTGACCGGCAAAATTTTCATAATCGGACAAGGACAATTGGTTACAACTTTGATGCTCAGTGGTATGTTCACCTAATGCATTGCCGCACGTCTGCTATGTTTGTTTGATGTTCATTAGATTCAGATCCAGTCAGAATCTGTATGCAAATAGTACTTAAGACTCGGATGGTACAAGTTTCCATTTCACCTTCCACTCAGCACAAATTCTTTGTGCCTATCCGACGCGCCAGTATCTTTCCCAGAGCCCGGCTTTCAGACTATATACCAGTAATCTATCTTTCTCATGTCTGACAAACCGGTCGATGCTTGGCTGGAACGATCAAGGCTAGATGGCATGATTTTGGCTGGGTTTACATACGGTTCGTCTTCAGGATTTGATACAATGTTGTCTTTAGACCCATACAACTCGTCGGGACTCCCTTTAGGTATTTTCTTCCTACTTTCTGTCCAAGCTTCAGTTGCTGTCTACCGCGGCTCCCGTTCCACACGTCGGAAGACAAATCAGAAGATTTCACGACTGCTCTTAGCCTATGTTGGTATCACATTCATCCTGGCAACAATTGGTATCGCAGCCAATGCACGATACACCGAAGATATATGGATCAATTTTCGGGGTCAGGAAGGCTGGTCTCCAGAAAACCTGATTGACAATGAGTTTGATTTTTGGTATAATCGGCTCGCAATCGACAGGTGAGCAGACCATTTTCACCAAAACGCTGGTAAGTCCTTGCCAACTCCTTGCCATTTTCAACGTAGCCAGGAAGTCCTTGTATGGATCATGAATGCCCTCCTTCTCTATCGATGTTGCAAAGTATGGAGTAATGCTTGGTGGGTGGTTACCCTAATGGGTACTGTATACCTGGCCATTGTAGGTAGGTTTTTCCAGCCTACACATGTTATACTCTCGTTTGAGAATTTTGCACTCAGGGCTTTCAATAAGTGTCATGGTCTTTGCCGGAGAATCAGCTGTTTTCGCAAATCTAAATCTGCAGACATCGTTTTTAGCCTTGTCCTGCACGTATAACCTCCTCTTCACCATTCTAGTCTCAATACGACTACTCACCGTCAGGCGAACCGTTCAACAAGCTCTATCTCCTGAGCATGCTAGGCCTTACATGTCCATCACTACCACTCTGGTCGAATCCGCCTCACTGTACTTCATCTTCGACCTTATTTTCCTTGTATCTTTTGCGGTACACAGTGATGTTGAGAATCTCATTCTGTTGGAGAACTGTTTGATTCAGGTTTGTCGTAGACTCATTGTCTCGCGTATTTACTACTACGACTAACGGGACCCTTTCACTTACATTGTAGGGGATAGCTCAGCTTCTTATCATTAATCGGGTGGCTGAAGGTCGCGAATATAACGATGAAAAACGAACAAAGCAGATGGCCGAGTCCACGATCACTGGCACTTCCGGTCGATTTTCAAACCGTCCGAGCCAAAGCACACGGCTTGGGTCTAATCGTGTAGAATTAGAGCTTACTCCTGTGTCAGAAGATGAGATGTCCACTCGGGACAATGGAACCGACATGGGACGCAATTCTAAAGTGGTTATGGTGGTCTGATAAATACTACATACAGTCATTTGGTAGTCCTTGATACATTGATACAAAATTGAATTATGACCGTGCCCAGGATCTTTCTGCAAAAATGAGTACACTACTATATGTTCTGACTTGTAAAGTGCCCCGTCATAAACTTTCAAGCCAGCTGGATCAGAACTTGCGGTGTGAGAGCACGATGAATACCAAAAGGTTGCGTCTCACGGGGCCAAAAACTTTTGTGGGGCAATAGGTGCAGCCAAAGGCAATTATTGCCCGATTTTTGTGTCGATTATGTGTCCGATCAAAATTGAGAATCCTGAAAAAATCGGAGGCTACGATTGACCGACCCGATTTTTGGGCGATTAATTCTCGGCAGAGTTACTTGATTAATCCAGTCCGACTGCGTAAACTTCCATCTGTTCCCTGTTCCAAGATGCCTTCTCAACAACGTCGGCCTCAACGAGCACGAAACCTATTTAAAATACATGCCAGATATTTAGCTTCTCGACGGGCAAGACTCAGATGGCGTCAGGGGCTGGCATTGAAGCATACAGAGCAGCACGGAGTAAGTCAGAACCTAACCGGAAGTATATGACCTTATATGATATTATGACCCCAGTTTTTAACCATAGCTTAGGGCTAAGTTGCGTGGCTCTCAAAAATTGGGCGGGTCAAAGATCACCTTCAAAAAAGCGGCTCCAGAGGCGCTTTTTGCTTCGATTTTTATGCAGTTGATTAATCAACCAAATAATCGACGTAAAAATCGGTCAAATAATCGCCTACTTTGACTGCACCTAATTATACTATCCTCATTTTTCCCCAAATACAATCAAAAATTCTTGGTACTCTAATGGGAACAATATTCTCTAGTGAACGAATCACAATTTGGGGTAGGCTGGTGTATGAAACACTCAGGAAAGCAACCAAGAAACTGGGGCCAAGCGTGACATTTCATTCTCTCTTGAAACCAACAATAGCACAATGGATTTTGTAGATAATTGCCTAGAAAAAAAGGGTTATAGCCTTAAAGCCGTCCTAAAAATACTGTCTACTTAGATTCTATAAAATCTGCATGGGGGAGTGATGATTTGCTGTTGACGAGGTTTTGTATCAAGGACTACTAAATGACTGTATATTCAAATTATCTTCGAGATTTTATTCTTTTGGCACACCCTTTTTGTATTTAGCCCGCTGGGTCCAGTTTTGTCTTCTTATGATTCATATGTTTAAAAAATATTGTTGTACAATCAAATTGACAAGCCGGACCCCCGAACAGTTGGCTCTGAACAGACTTGTGAGAGTGGGCTGTTGCGAGAAGCTCGCGCGGCAGGTACGAGTCCGCATTAGGGGTTAGGCCAAAGGCTGATTATAGAGTGCTATTAGTTGATGTATCCGTTATACCGCTACTAGCACTGCTTTAATGCTTACCCAGTAACCAACACCCCCCCTTGCAAATTTTCGTAAAGACCAAACCTAAAGGCTCGGTAATTAATACAGCCCCAATGACTTGAGGTTATTTTCTCAGGATCTTTGTAAAAAAACTTCTAACGCTGTAATTTGGTGGGGCCGATTTTGTATAGCTTTGTATTAGTTCTCGGTAAGCTCGGGGATGACCGGAAAAGCCGCCACAAGCAAATCAAGGATTATGTAAGGTTTTCTGATGAAGTGAACAGGTTTTGGAGGCAGGCATTTACTGGTAGTGGAGCAAATCAAGTTATAATGA
The DNA here is from genome assembly GCA_013368555.1 of Collybiopsis confluens. Taxonomy (NCBI): domain Eukaryota; kingdom Fungi; phylum Basidiomycota; class Agaricomycetes; order Agaricales; family Omphalotaceae; genus Collybiopsis; species Collybiopsis confluens. Next base: position 23,058 of record JAACJN010000352.1, read on the forward strand.
TATAGTTTGATTTTCTCCACTGAATGCCTGCCTATACTAAAATCTCGGCAACATAGCTGTCACCGTCATGTTTGAGTCACTGACCCACTGCCAAGCACGAAGATAATACTGTATAATTACGACCATAAGTTTGCACTATGTTACATGTTACATGTTTGAACTAAAAATACTAAGTTTGGCCGCCTTGATTGAACGTTACATTCACTCCACTAGTTCACCCATCAATGACGTGTTACAGGGCTTACAGTATACTGCGTATGATATAGGCCCTTTAGGCCTAATTTAGCGCCGTTACATCTTAAAAATAAGTAGTTCATTGACCTTTGTTACGCGTTACAAAATAGAATATGGCCTAGTTCGGGGGGGTACCGTTACACGTTACATGAACTTATGATCGTAATTATACAGTAGATCAAACCTGGGATTTAATGCCTCGGTAAGAGTTGTGAGTATATAGTATAGAGCAGTGTCACACATGTACAGTGTAGAGTATTATTAGAAATATGTACATCACATTAATCAAATTTTTCACAAAACACTGCCATTAAGAGTGGAGCATCATTTGTAGCATCGGACATTAGTAAAGTCTGTGGGCTTCCATGCATACTGGCACCTACTATACTCGGGCGTGCAAAAAGTAATGGCCCCGCCATTTTTGTGCATATCTCAACATTAACAAAAGATGTGGACCTGAGTTAACTTGTGTACTTGATTTAGGGAGCATTTAGAGAGTTTGAAGGTACAATATGGATGTTGAATGACTTGTATGTATGCTTGTTCTATAGCTCTATCTGAAAAATCTCTAAAATCTGTACTGGGAGCAAATAATTTGTTTGAGAAAAAATGGTTGTTACAGTATCATTGGAAAGAGCACCTTGGAAATGAGCAGTACCTTTTTTCTGGGCTATATTGGGGCATATTACAAATTTTTGCACGCCCAAGCAATTACTATTTAGGTTTGGAACTTTTTTGTTTGTGTAGAGGAAAGTCCCGAAAAACAAAAACAAAAGGGTTAAATCTAAGATTCTAAGTATGTATGAGAATTTTTGATATTGATGCCAAAGTTTCAACATACTGTCTGGCAATCCCAAGGGTTTGGCTTGAACATAACATCTTTCAAAATCTGAAGTAGATTTAGTATTCACAGAGATGAGCCTAGATTAGATAGTAAGATGTCAGAAAAGATATATATGAAGTGGTGCTGCATTCATGTCTCACCTTTTTGCATTGTGCAATGCACCGTCACGGAAGGTATGAACATGGGTAATGATGCAATTTATAGGCCTTACGAACTTGTACTCATAGAGTGGCGGTTAGATGAGAGTTGGAGAGTTAAGAGTGGGAGCAAAGCAACTTGGAGTATTCAAGTGATGTTTGATATGCGTTAGCGTTAGTGACATCATTTCAACATAGTGAGCAGACAAGAGCACCGCAGACCTGCTCCCTGAACATTTTTATTATTCCCATACCTCATTAAATACCGCAATGATCAGTCCACTTCCTGATCAATTTGGCTTGCTCTGTGATATCTTGGTTTAGCCAGAGTGATTTAAGGGAGTGAAACTTTGAGTGAAGTAACATTAGAGACAAAGTTCTTGTGAAACCTGTATTTTGTTTTGGAATAAGTTAGAATGAATAGGGGTTAAATGATGTAAAGCAGAATCCGCGATTGGGATACAAGTGTTGGAGTGACGCCGCCGCCGAGTGGACATCAGCAGTGAATGAAGGGAATATGTAACACTTTTAAGTTCGAGGTTGCTTATAGAAGTGGAATGAATGAGATGCACAATGGTATGTGCGTTAATGTACTTCCGAGTACGTTTACATTGAAAGTGGGATGGTGCAACACACACAGTACTTGTTTCTTGTTCAGGAGCTTCTGGGTATGATGCAGGAGCGTGCCACGCTCCTGCATCTTCGTGATGTGGGTCATATATAGGTAAAGTATTGAATAGAAAATATGGCAAAGTTGAAATGTATTTAAAAGGTAAAAAGTGACAACAGAGAAATGGACCATGTGCATAACAGGTTATCTTGCCAAAAACTTTCAAGTATGTCTTTGTCTTTCTTTTTTTCTGTTTCTTCTTTTGATCGCTACCAAGCAAAAGTAATCATATAATCAGCACTCCAGTGAGCAAAAAAACCATTCCAATTCAAGATCTAATGAATTCTACCTATTTCACAACCTGCAATAGTCACTCCAATCCTCCCATTAGCTTCCTTGTGTTGTCCCACTTCTCTCTATCTGGTTGATTTTGCGAGGAAAAGCCAACCCTGCTGCCAGTTTGTCCTACGGAGATGGTAACACCGAGGGGGTATTCTTCTTGATGAGTACTCCCGTGTGTTTGTGACCGTAAATTCCTTGACCCCAGACTGCGATCACCGGAGAAAGATTCAGATGTTGTGACGCCGTGATGGAACCTCAAGCCAGAGAATGGTATCGTCATGTTGGTTGATGGCCACTTTTCTTCAGCTTGAGAGTGCAGTCCAACCAGCACAATGACCATACTAAACACAACAACTATTACTGATGATGACTAAATCAAAGTCCAAGATTGTCATTGCAGGACCATGAGCAGATGAATGAAAAGCACTTACAATTCGGAACAAAACTTTATTTGCCACTATTGCCGTGCCACCAGGATATTGGTCTGCAATCAATACGCCTATATATGCCAAAAGGAATGCGGCATTTAGAGAACCGGACTCAAGAATGATGATTGCAATTGGAAGCAAATTACTGCTGGTTGCATCATTTGCTGAAAACAATGATCTTGTAAGGCTTTGCATCATGCTACCAGTCTTAGCCATGAATACCTCTCCACTAAAAGGGAGCAATGTCAATCTCGGATTGACATCTGACTGGCAGTATATATAGCACATGATGCTTTCGTAACATCACCCTCTCCTCAAGGCACATGTCCTCATGTGTGTACTATAGTGACACCTGTCCCCAAGGGTTACCGGCTATCCGGCTTAACCTTGATGGCTAATGAGAGTTCAGGGAGATGCCCATGTGTCTTGCCTAATACAAGTTTATCGGATCGGCATCTATCAGCTTATTGGTCATGTGTCCGAGAACCTCATGATCCCTGTCATAAGACCCCACATGCCGCACTGAGCCACAATCCTTCACCAGGAGTTGAACTCTCAACCACTGGGAGATTGACATTATGTAAGGCTTTGCATCATGCTACCAGTCTTAGCCATGAATACCTCTCCACTAAAAGGGAGCAATGTCAATCTCGGATTGACATCTGACTGGCAGTATATATAGCACATGATGCTTTCGTAACACTAGCACTCCAGTCAGTACAGCTGGGACTGCCGAAGATGGCGGCGGTTTGAAGAACGGTTGCGGCATTGGGGAGTTTGTAGCTGTTGCCATTTGGGTTTATTTGGCCTGCCTGATCTATAGTTTTGGGGTTTTATACAAGTGGGTAAAACCCTGCTACCTTATCTGGCATTCAAATCACTTGGCAATCACTGTCCGTTCACAGAAAATTGCTGTAGAATTGCCGACAACCCTAGTCCTCAGGCTTGAGCCGGCATGAGTTCATATCTGACTAGAATTCAAACATTCGGTGCTGTAATCATGAAATCAGATGATGCAAAGGAAGCAAGTTTGGTTTTGATTAAAAGCGCTGACCCTCATTCCGCAATTGACGGACCGAGTTAGAAATTGAAGTCTAAAATTATGTAAAGGGCGGCAGTGGAATAACAATACTGCTCCACAAACCGGTTTTGAAAACAATGGACGGTGTTAGAATTTGGGCGTTGCCAATGCCGGTTCAAGTAATTTTATATTCCTTGATCCTCGGCGTGTAAAGGTGCTCCAAGTTTATACACGTTTGTAGGTATCACCTAGAGCCCCGTACGAGAGGTGCGAAAGGATATTTTCTGTTACCTACACTCACCGTCATTTGATGGCGTGGCATTCGACGGCTCTGCTGCTCGGCTCGATCTGCTCCTTGCGATGGATCCGGTTCTATTTGTCATAGAGCTATCAGCGTCCAATCAACTTCGACACAGGTGTAGACCCATTTTTGAACCAACATATCATCGGTCACTGCACTAAATGCGTCGATAATTATAAGGGAGTATTAAGAGCGGTGTTTTGAACACCTTTCAATCGATACCTGTAACATCATGATAGGTTTTTACACCAGTATACGCACATCGATTGCTTCAAGAACTGCGCGTTAAAGCTGAGCCCGTCTCGAGTGAGCTATATGCAGATGAACGCGGATGCATATACACCACTGAAGGTAGTGACATCGTGCTGAGGATAGTATCGTGCTGCCGACTATATAGCTACCAAACCCGGCCCGAACCTCCCACTCCAGCGTTCAGATATATTAGATATCTCAGACGGCATACATCTATGCATACGCATCCTTCAAGGTACGATGGCCCGTCGTTAAGATAAAGATACGGGGAATGCACTACGATATTGCATGGTAGGGAGAATGAGAGTGGATGGTTCTCTGAATTCTTCCCCACGAAGTCTTCCCCACCCTAGCAAGATATTGTCCGGAAAACACGAGGAGGAATTGCGATCGATGAGCAGGTAAGCAGTAATGTGACATTGCATCAAGTCTCCTATGGAACAAATACAAGTGATAAAATAGCAACAGAGCGATAGATTATATTATTTCGAAAGGATTAGGGAAGTACCGCGGAGCAGATCATGATAGAAATTTGGGAGCCGCCCTGTGCTTTGTCGAGTAGGAGTTTCATCTGCGAGCGTTCAGCCGGGGTCTTGGGGATATCATTTGCCCTATTTCTCTGCAAGCGCTCCGAGAGCTCCGATTTCGCGAGAGGTGCTTCTGCAACGAAATTGTCCAAGTGGGACCGGCAATTTGAGCAAAGGGCAGTTTTCGTTGGCGGCATCTGGTTAATCGAGTGCCACAAAGTAACCAAGAAGCAATTCACTGGGTAGAACCAGATCGTGTATAAAGAGTGATGCAGCCGAATTTCAGGGACGATGGTGTGTGGACCGGGAGAACCTCGAGAACCTCGTCCAGCTCTTGGACCATGCCGGGTAATGAATCGATTCCGGTCCGATTTGGTCCGCCTCTTGACCATGTACCGTCACCATCGCCCTTGCAATATTATTACCTGTTTTCCTCGCCTAGGCCTCCATCTTTGTCGGTCCACAAATTAACAGCTCAAGCTCGCCGTCCGCCTGTCGTTCTGCGCACGTTTCTCCACCAGAAAAGGACCTGCGGCAATGGCCGCTTTGTTACCTGCCAAATTCGGTGTCGAAACTCAAAGGCTCTTTGCCAGTCTTTTTTTTTGATATAAAAGGCGAAGGGGAGGACGAATCTCGACCTCCATTTCCATCCACCATCTGCGGGACTCGCCTGACGGCCCCGTTTACACTCCCTTGACATTGTTCTCTTTCTTTTTTTTTGCAGCCAGACGTTGCTGGACATCGTCTTAACGTATCTTCAACCTTTAATCGTGCTCCCTAGCGGAATTCTCTCTCTTTTTCATTGTCCAATAATGCCAGCCTCGGTGAGTGTTCTTTTATCCTTCGTGGTACATCATTCTGACCTGTTTCTCCAGAGGCCGACCTCCTCTCATGAAAAGTATGCCTTTTGCAAATATCTTGTCTGTGTGGCAAGACGCTCACGTTGTCTAGACCAAAACGTTTCACCTGTACATGGCCAGGTTGTACGAAGACCCTAGCTTATCGGGAGACCTTGGACAGGCACTTGAAAGCACAGTCCGTACCTCTATCGTTCGCGTCGGCCTTTTTGATACATGACCTCCTTAGCTCCGGCGAAAGAATCTACGTTTGTTCTTTGTGCAAGCGTGAATTCACAGATCCCTCCTCTTGCTCTCGACACCGTACAGAGGTTCACAGCCAGATGGGCTACTACCACTGTCCATTTGGCTGTTGCTTCTCGTGAGTCTGTTTTCAGACTCTTCCAGACGCTAACTCCTTATCGATACTTTTTTTCCCCTGTGTAGGCGGAAACGAAAGTACGACATGGTTACACATATTAGAAATCAACATCACACGTACGTTAGCTCTGAAGAGCTGGCACGATACCGTCATACAACTCGTCGTGGCCCCCGCAGGTCTAAGAATCAACGGCCTTCGTCCAAGCAAATCGAATCCTCAGGACCTCAACGGGTTCAACCTCCAACGCCACTCGCACCTCCCACCGTTCCAGACTCTGTTCCTCGTAAGTCTGGGTTCATGATATCTTTAGTAACGTTTGCTAATATCGAAGTAGCTCAATGCGCGCTTACGCAGGAAGAGTTCGTGCAATTAGCCTATGTGGCGTCACTGCTCTCTGAAACGGTATGCTCGTCTTCTGCACCTGCGTCCGATGCACTCCTGAACAGTGTGACTTACAGGACGAACAAGTTGTCGGATCTCCTTCACAGCCCGTGTACCCCTATTGTGAGCCCCAGGAATGGACCATCTATCCAAATCATTCCGCGGTTTCACCCCAGCCTTCCCTCGATTCGGCGTCAACGTCTGCTTCGAGCTCCGTGTCATCGCCTTCATCTTCTTCTCCCCTCATCGTCCCTTCATCACTGCCCTCTGCTTTGGATGGTAGCGAGGGTGTGATGACCATACCGTCGGGTTACGAAAGCGTATACCCTCATCCTCATCCTCCTTCGCAGGTTACAGCCGTTCCTTTTCATCAGCAATACCCGTACACCTCTTTCGCATCGCCCGCATCGAGTTCTGATTCGAGCTTCGCGTCCCCATCCCCGTTCTGGCCGTCGTCTCCCGCATGTGATAATGCGACTGAAATGATATTGCGGGGATGTGGGAACTCGTCTGCGGCACCTTCTCTGGCACCTGTTGCGCTGGCCGACGCCGAGCTTGCATCTCCTATGTCGTGTTACTCTATGTCCTCCTCGTCCTCATCCCCATCCCCATCCCCACCCTCATTCTTATCCTACGATTCCCCTGTCTTGCTGTCATCACCTCCTTCGAATCGTGATATCGACGTCGGGATGATGCTGCAGGATTTGAGATTGTCCCCATACATGGCAAATGACGTCTACCACGACGACGTAGGAGTTCCTAAAGCAGCATTCTCCCAGGAACGACATAGTCGTACCACGAAGATCGTCCGTAGGAACCGGTCCGATTTAAACGCGTTCCTCCTCAACTTTCAAGTCTAGTTAGGATTATAATCTTGGTCGAGGTATTCTTCTAGCCTTTAGGCTCCTCTGCCCGGATGCTGATGCACATGTACCTGGGGGGTTGGGTTATGTATGTACAACAGCATGTGAATTGGGAATGCGCGGGATGGGACCATCGATCGTTATCGTTATATTCTTTTCTTTGCTATTCTTTTTCTTTCTTGTCCCCCCCTCACATTGTAATAACTTCGTCCTTCCTTTGTATTTCTCTACCAACTGTAGCCCTAGAGTAATATTATAACAACATGTCTCTCGACGAAGTACTATAAAGGTTGCTACGGGGCGCCTCCCGTGTTTGGCTATCCAAATAACTTGCGCGAAAAAACTACGAGTTGATTAGAGGATTTTATTTGCGTATGAATACATAACTACTCCAGGGGGCACTACAGAAAAAATATATAAACCATTCTTCCCTGTTTCGGAGGTGCGTGCTGAAATGGAAGAATGCAAAAACGCAAGGTTCACTGGGATGATCTCTCTTTCCAGAGCAACAATTTAATTATCGACGATCACTATCGATACGTCTGGAGCAGAAACCGAAGATAATATGTCCCAAAACTTGTCCATGCCTGCTTGGGTCCCAAGGCTGCCGAAATTGCGGTCCACACTGAGCGACTGCAAGGAGCAGTGCGAACGAACCAGGAGATTGACCAATTCGCCAGCTGGCTCATCGAGATACAGCATGTCCTTAATAACCAAGTGAATGAGGGCAGGTAAAAAGAGGCCGGTGCTCCAGCCCATTTTCAACCCACGGCGTCCGGATATGGATAAGTGAGAAAGTTTAGTATGGTGGTATTGGTATTGAGCGTGGTCGGCTTGTCCAGTCGTTTGTCCAGCTACCCATCCACCTAACTTCAATCTCTCCAAACGGGGACATTGACTCAGGAGTTGTGTCAATGGCCCGGTGATATGTCCGACGTCCATAGAAACGAGATTCTTCATGCCTACCCATGCATAGGAGGAATTGAGGTGAGAGGATGTGAGGTGGCGTAACTGTGGACAGTGCGGGATCAGGCGAAGAACCGCAAGCTTATCAACATCACCCACGCCCGATGAGGCCGATAAGTAGCAGTCCAAGTCCAAAGATTCTATAAGGGGGAATTTTGTTCCAGCGGGGATAAAGGAAAGTTTCTTCTCCCAAGGCTCAATGTAGGATATCTTTGCCCTTGTCCACCGTTCCGTGGATTGGAACATGAGTTCCAGTAGGGGAGCGGTGTTAAGGGTGGCGTGGTCAGAGATGTGTAATAGCGAAACTTCCATGAGCGTATTCTTTCCTCGTACTTCAAGACATTCTTTCATGAAGTCGGGGAGTCCGAGAGGACCCCGCTGCTAGCCGAGGCTCGCAATGACCCAGAGGATCAGGAATCTCTCGTTCACGAGGCCCGCTACACCTCTGCCTCTATTCCAACTATGCATTGTATGCTTCATAAGGCTTATGGACCCAATCGCCTTCACCCAAATCTTTACCTACATCGACGAGTTTATTACCTTTCTCCACCTGACCAATGACCCGTCCAAGACAGGCTTCTACAGCGGCCTTGTAGAGTCGACATTCGCTGTCACCCAGTTTCTCGCGATATATCAATGGTCCAAGCTATCCAGTGCGTATTTGGCCTTTGATGTATTCATTTTCCAGCAATATTCTCAGACAGGATTGGACGAAGGCCAGTCATACTCATCGGTACATTGGGCGTAGCTCTATCAACAATATACCTTGGTCTATCAAGTTCCTTCACTGAGCTATTACTCTCCCGGGCTATGGGTATGCTAATTTAAACTTCCGGAATCGCCAGTGTCAATAACATGTATTATCTGTGAGGTGGCATTTTCAGCGGAACAGGTTCGGTAGTTCAATCTGTAGTAGGAGATATTACGGATGGTGATTTCCATTATCTCCTGTCTCTGTTTTAGTTCTCCCTTCCAGCCTCTAAACACGCTGCGGCTTTCCCCATTTATGGTCCTGGTGTGGTCTATTAGTGGTATCGTCGGGTGCGTATATCCTTTATTCCAATCGAGTCTTCGCATCTGACTCGCACATCCAGGCCATTTTTCGTTGGGGCGCGCAATACAGCGAAGATGAGTATACATACCAACATCCCGATTATTCTGGAGCGCGCGGGAGTCGTATCGTATTTTTTACCTGAATTATGTCGTAAGTAAGGTCAAAAGCGAGAATGGCAGTTTCCTATCGGAGGAAGGTCCGACCTTCGGGCAGCAATGCCGATGTGTAATGGATGATATAATTGTATTCATCACGTGATGCGATGTATTCTCGGGAACAAAAAAGATGGCACCACAATTTGTACACTTTCCCTTTTTATTGGCCTAAAGGCCCGTCCCTAACCGCCGCTCTCAATGCCCGCCGTCCCCTCTACATCGCCAATAACCGGGAATCCAACCGACCCATACTTCATTCACACATTAGACGGCAACTTTGTCGATAACACCGGAAGAACTGTCTTACTCAGAGGAGTTAATCTCTCTGGGTCGTCAAAGGCACCCGTGGACCAACCGTCGCATATTTTGGATGATTTTTGGGAAGCGGCTGAAAATGGCGGCAAAAGTTATATAGGGAGACCGTTGAACTTGGACGACGGCTCGGCGGATCTGCATTTAGCACGCCTACGAGGTTGGGGTTTCAATATGCTGAGGTTCCCTGTTACTTGGGAAGCATTAGAGCATGAAGGACCGTGAGTTTCATTGCCCTGTTTTTTTTCTCCCTCTTTCAAGCTCGGTACTAACGTTACAATGGCTCGCAGTGGAAAGTACGACTATGAATTCATGGATTATACCGTCAGAGTGTTGCGCAAATGCAAAGAGTACGGTTTTAAAGTCTTTATGGATCCCCATCAAGACGTCGTAAGTGGACCTTCAAAATAAAACTTGCAAGTCCGTGGGCTAATGGTTAGGCAGTGGTCAAGATTCTCCGGTGGCTCTGGTGCACCGTTCTGGACTCTCGCCGCGTGCGGTATCAACCCCCGAAATATCACATCCACCCAGGCTGCCATTGTCCACTCTGAATTCCCCTCTCCTACCAACCTTGATCCAGGATCTCTACCAGCCATGGTCTGGTCCACAAACTACGGTCGTCTTCTCTCCCAAACCCTCTTCACCCTCTTCTTCGCTGGAAGAGACTTTGCTCCAAAGTGTGTCATTGACGGGAAGAACATTCAAGATTACTTGCAAGAACATTTCATACAAGCCATGGGGCAGCTTGCGGATCGAATACGCGACGCAGGGGACTTGATGGATGAATGTGTAATTGGGTGGGACAGTATAAACGAGCCCGCGGAGGGCCTTTGTGGATGGTACGATTTGAATACCAATCCAACGAAACAAGGATCGACATTGAAGAAGGGTTCAGCACCGACACCTGCTCAGTCTTTCAGGTTAGGAATGGGTGTGGCGCAGACAGTGGACAATTGGACTTTTGGTTCCTTTGGTCCTTCGAGAAGCGGGACGGTGACGATTGATCCCAAGGGAAACAAGCTCTGGGCCCATCCCTCCGTTGAGGATAGTGCCACTGGCATTCATCCAAAATGGGGGTGGCAAAGAGATCCAGAGTGGAAACTCGGGACGTGTCTCTGGGCACAGCACGGTGTTTGGGATGTGAATTCGGGTGAAGTCTTGCGGCCGGACTACTTCCGGTATCTTCCTCCACATCCTCTTCCCTCAGACGCAGATTCAACAGCGACTCTTGCACCTGTCGAATTCGTAGCACATTACTGGCTCGCACACTGGCGAAAATTCGCCAGGCGGATACGTTCTTCTCATCCAGAGTCCATCATGTTTATTCAGCCTCCTGTTTTTGCTCCTCCGCCGTCAATAGAGGACGAGGAGGAGATTGGGCTCAAGGGACGGTGTGCGTTCAGTGGACACTATTACGACGGTCTAACACTCATCACCCGACACTGGAGCTGGTTCAACGCCGACGCGCTAGGTGTTATCAGAGGGAAATATTCCTCTCCGTACTCGCCGCTAAATTCGGCGAACGTGCGATTCGTAAAAGTCTTCAGGAGCAACTTGGGATACTCAAAGATGACGCGCTGACGTTGGGTCCGTATCCGACTATCATAGGCGAGATTGGTACACCGTTCGATATGGACGATAAAAGGAGCTATGGGTGGACTGATGGCGGGAAGTGGAAGGGAGAGTATAGTCGACAGGAGAGAGCGCTGGACGCAAGTCTGAATGGCGCCGATGGGGGGAACGCGATCAGTTTCACTGTCTGGACGTATTGTCCGGATAGTTCGCATCAGTGGGGAGATGGATGGAATATGGAAGATTTGAGTCTGTGGAGTGCGGATGACGTTCCTAATGACCGTGCCCGTTCGGATGTCTTTTCGGGTACCCGGAGATCGACGAAACGCGGTCGGATCCCTGAGGAAGAAGAAGAAGATGTGGCGAGTATGTATGGTATTGGGAGGGACGATTCACAAGCCGTTTTGTTGAAGAACAACAACAACAGCACCAAAGTTTTCAGCGCGCCCTCTGCTCTTTCCTCGCTTTCGGTGTCTAATTCAACGGTCAATTATCCTTCGGAGACCTGGAACGATGATACGATTCTTCGATGGAGAACCAATCCGTATGATTTCTTGACAGAGGGAGCGAGAGCTGTACGAGCGTTCGCTAGGCCGTTTCCTGTCAAGATCGTTGGGAAGGTGAAGGATATTCAGTTTGATATCAAGAGTTCCGAGTTTAAGGTGTGCGTGCGGGTTAGAGCGGAGGATCGGCCCAATCTGGAGGGAGTTAATGAAGAAGAGAAGGATACGCTGGCGACGGAGGTTTATATCCCTCTGGTACAATACGCACATCCTCGGCTGTTGTCGCCTTCGAGGGCAGGAGGGAATTCAAGGTCGGCTGTGGAGGATACTGGAGATCGGAATGCTCCAACGCCTGCATCGTCACACGATTCTAGTGAAAGTGCCACTCCTACAATCACGAATGCCACTTTGAAATGGGATGGGTTCGGGGAGCAGTCTGATGTTCTGGATATCGATGTGACTGTTAGCGATGGACGGTGGGAGGTTCATGGGCAGACGCTCAAGTGGTGGTACGACGTTCCATTGGGGAATGAAAGCGATAGGGAGTATACTCTTCAAGTTAAGAGGGCTGGAGGTGCGATCAAGACGAAGAGTGAAGAAGAGGAGGAGAATAAAACGTGGGTTGAGCAACTGTGTCCGGATGATATGCAGTGTTGTGTTATGTGACCAGAGCACGATTTCTCGTTTTTTTTTCGCCCTCCTCTCGCTGTCCTTTTTTACTTACATAAAGATACAACTTGCAAAATCTTTCGCAATTTTTGTTTGTCTGTTTTTTCTTTTATCGCTCGGAACACTTGATACCCCTACCTAACGATCCTCATTTACATAAAATTTTTGTGTATTAAAAGATTTTTTTTTTTTTTGCTTCGTTTACAAGTCATGTCGAGGAGAGGTTCCTCGAGATCATCCGCTTGTGTTATTCCAAATAAGGATGGATATAACTTGCTTTGACCACTTTGTAGAGTATTGTGATTCACCATCAAAATATTGCGGTTTTGTAGTAATCACGATCTCTGCATTAGGGAGATTGGAAATGCATGAAGATTAACAAGTATATAATTATAATTACAATCCAGATACTGATTTGGGGTTTCGAGATTAACTGTATCGCTAACTGATTTGTCACGGTAAAACTCCAAACTCCAGAACTCGCATACGCCAAGCACTCCGAGTCCCTGATCAAGACTGCAAACTTGGGTTGTTCGGTGAGATTCGAATGGCCCTCTTAACAGAAGGTAATGGTGAGCTGCAGAGAGGTATGTCAGGATTTATCAGCACCAACGATCCGCGTAACAACTTGAAGTATCAGGAGTAACTTACGCCGACATTGGGAGCCGTACACTGGTATATAATACCATCACCGTTTCCGACAAAGGCTCCAGGGCATTCAGCCGGGGTGGGGCCAGTGCAAGGCCCGGGATTGTTAGGGCTGAGTGAGCAACCGCTGGGAGCAAAGTCCATCTTATATTTGCTATCGAAACGAGCATACATAGCATCAGTCATCACACACACAAGTCCGTTTTTGGCGAGAAGAGAAAGAGACAGACAATGTGTGGTTCTGACCGTTGTTTGACTGGATGGAGTAGTTGATGGCATTCGAAATGTTGCTTGGGTCCGAGGTATTGGGATTTATGAGGGTGAACTCGATGTCGCCGCAGTTGAGGGCATCTGTGTCACCGCAGCCAAAGGCATCTTTCATCCAGGCAAGGCCACCCTTGATGGGACCATTAACGGTGTTGCTGGCGCCAGTGAACTGTTGACCTCCGGCGACCTCAAAGACGGGGGTCCCTTCACCACAGTTGTTAACAAGCTCCATATTCGCGATGTCAGCATAAAACAACGACGGGCCCGATCCAAAATTACTGACCTTAATAACGTGGCTCTCTTGAGCCAGAGCTGCAGCGGCAACGGAAAAAAGAGCGCAAAGAGAGATATGATGGATTTCATTGTTCTGATGCTGGCAGCTATAGAGTGTTTGGGCCTACGTTTATGAAGAAGTGAGGGACAATGATTCTGTTTTTATACCTTTTCAAAGTCCGTTAAAAGTAAGAGTAGGTCGTCAGTTATGCGATGCTGTTCCGATAGTAACTCAATTGACTGCGGAGATACGGAGCTCCAAGGTTGGAACTTGGACGTTCCGCAGACCACCACTAATCCACACATTTCGGTTTGGAGCAGTGTGACAAGTCATAACTGGCACATAATTCGGTAATCGGGCAGTTAAACAAGGGTCATCGGGCTTCATCATAATAATAGAATGTCCCCCGGACATTTAGATACGCCTCAGAAAACTTGCTACCGAGCTCACGATGAATTCAAGTGATAGCACTATTGAAGTATGAGCTTGAACCCATAATATCGTTGCGAATCAATTGCAAAAAGTCGCTTCTGGCATAGCTTCAACCATAAGTATACTCACGGTTTTGATTCAAGTGGTCGCGTAATGTGCTTAGACCGCGGCGCCCTACTTTGGAGAAAAGCTAGGCACGGCGCTTTGGAAACACCGTAGTATTGTAACACAATTCGGAGCAACGAAGTATGCAAAAGATTTTCCTCCATACTTAACGAGTCCGAATATATCAATATCAACGAAGGAATGATCAACATTCGATCATTCAAATCAAAGTTGGGTACTACCGCATACTCGGTTGAATTTCGAGGCTGCGAACCGCCGACCACCTATTTTCATAGTGCCAGTGGCAATCACTGCTTATGTTATATCGGAATTTTCAGATACTTCACTTGAATAAGGCTCCATCGAAGGTGACGGGTTGGAAAGTTCAAGATCGGGAGAGTTGTACTTACACAATTCGTGTGCCAGGAGGTTCGCCTCTACAGTGACTAAACCTGCGGGGGGATAACCATGAGCTCATTTTTCATTAAAAATTATGAGATGTGATAGCCTAACGCTGTATGTATGTACTTGAAACCCAAAATGATACTGCTTGTATGAGTTGAATGAGTCAAATTTGAGCCGGGATTACTTGATTAGAGAGATGAAAGCACCCAGCGCCGGCTAAAAAAATACCTCCTCCCCTTCCGTCCAATGATGAGTATACCAAATATTAGCGTTGGAAGGCTAGTCGTCCGCAGATCATCAATGGAGGTACTGACAGTTAAATTCTGGCCTGTTCACCGCGACATGAAGGGTGAGGAATCATACAGTTCATGGCTTTTTTCCGTCGGAGACACGACGGGTAAATCGCATAACGAGACCCGAACAAAACCTTGGGCCCAAATATAGAAAAAATCTTTCTATTTCAGGCATAACGTGCCGAGCTGACAGGATAGCACGGCACATCTAGAGTAGCTCCCGCCGGTCCGAGCCTGCTGAGTCATCTTGTTTTCCTCTCCTCTACCCCCTGCACGTACTTTCCATGCATCAAGTACCATCATAAATTAAGGCCAACTTGTGTACTTTCTAGTTGATAAATCAGTTCAACTTTGGTCAAAAGTTTGGTTCGACTTCCTTCAACAGTTCAACTCTCGGGAAAGGGACCAGCCGGAAGTCAATAGATGACGAGCCAAGGAAGGAAGCAAGATGGACTGAATGTGGCGTGCTGCGAGTAAATAGTGTATGTTTTTGGTTTTGGACAATGTTCTAATGACAAAAAAAAAGGTGAATCTTTTGTGCTTCATTTTCCTGGTCCTCAGGCTCTCGCAAGCGCAACCGCTTTCAATGATTCCAGATATGTATCCAGGAAAGAGTAAATTATCTGCGATCTACGAGCTTGGACGAGTCGGATTGAGAATGATTCAATTTAGTTGGCCTGAGTCTTGAGACTCTTGAGAGACGCACGATTCAGCACCTGCAATCATTCCCGCAAGTAGTTTCATACCGATATCATCAGGTTGAACATTGATATATGTAGGCATTTTAACTAGTTACTTATTTCATATCACTACTAACGAGCTTCTTTCGAGTCAGAATTCCAGAGAACTTTGTCACTGGGCGAGATACTGGCCTCTTAACAGAAAGTTATGGTGAGCTGCAAAGAACTATCAGCACCGATGATCCATGCATTAATTATCAGGATTACTTACACCGACATTGGAAGCCGTGCACTGGTAGACGATAACCATCCGTGGATCAGTGCCACAAAGGCTCCGGGGCATACATCCTGGGTTGGACCCGTGCAAGGTCCGGGGTTGTTAGGACTGAGGTTGCAGCCATTGGGTGTAAAGGCCATTTTATATTTGCTATTAAAACGAGTACCTGAATAAACACAGCTCCGTTCAATCTGGAGAGGAGAAAAGAGGCATACAATGTGTGGGTCTGACCAGCGTTCTGCTGGAGCGAGTAGTTAATGGCATTCTGGGTGTTTCCGGCGTCGGTACCGGGGTTGATGAGGGTAAACTCGACGTCGCCGCAGTTGAGGGCATCCGCATCACCGCAGTTGAAGGAGCCACCTTTAATCCAGGCAAGGCCACCCCTGATGGGACCATTAATAGTGTTAGTGGTGCCAGTAAACTGTTGGCCTCCAGCGACCTCGAAGACGGCTTGTCCTTGACCGCAGTTGTTGACAAGCTGTAAATGGTATTCGAAAATTTCAGCCAACTTCAGTCAAGGACAAAAGGAAATTCGCGAAATACTAACGTTGACGGTGTGGTGCTCTTGAGCTGCAACGGTCACAGCAAAGAGGGCAAAGACAGAGACGATGGTCTTGATCATTATAATATCGAAAAAGAGTAGGAAGCTTTTCAGAGAAATAAGAACTGAAGTAAACTGCAGTGCTTGTGTTTTGGTAGCAACAGTAACCCAGCTTTTATACCTGTTCGAAGTATGTGTAAGCACGTAAAAGTAGTGTCCAGATACTTGCTATGAAGAACGTTAGCATCAGTGCTGTTCTCACCACTCAATGTTGAAATAATCACCTTGTTACCAGCTTTCCTAAATATGGTTAGTGCCAATAAAAAATGAAAAAATAAAAACCCTACATATCGTCCGGCGGCCACTGGATCCTTGGTGCTCAAATTTTGAATCATGCCGTGTACAGAATCTTTGTGCTTCCAATTAACACATGGGTGTACTTTTGGATATGCTGTAAAAGTTATCAGAAATAACTGTGAAAGAAAAAATTGCTCGATTGAAAACAAACATTTACATCTTGAATAGGCGGGATCTACTTACTTACGAATAAATTGGAGGGAAAAGGCTCCACCGCTAGAGTTGATTTCATCCCCGATCAAAGCTCGAGGCTGAGCTCCGGAGGGCTTTGGTCTCAGGCTCCACAAAGGGTAGTCTGCTTTTAGCATTATTCGGGAGCTCGTGATGGATCCTTACTCGGCGGTTTGGAGTACTATGTAGTCCTAAGTCACAGCTTGACCTTCTTTGGCAGTACTCCCTTTCATTGTTGATACGTTGATGATGCCTCCGCAGAACTGTTGGAAGCCTGTTCGAAAGGTGAAGTAAACAATAGGAAATGTCATCAGTTAAAAACACTCACTCAAGCCATGACATACATTCTCATGTATTCACCGAGATCGGGAGAGTTGTACTTTGCGCCACAATCCGTGTGCCAGGAGGTACAAATTGCTCTATGACTAAACCAGCCAGAGGGAATAGCCTAATAGTGGAGAAAATGAAGCGGCTAGGTGGAATAAATAAATACCTCCTCCTTCCGTAGGCTGGCATGATGTGTCAATGATGAGATATACCAAGTATTGACGTTGGTCGTTCGAGGGCTAGTGGTCCTGCAGATGGTACACCATCAATGGAGTACTGACAGTTACAAGTCCGGAAACGAAGTGTAGGTTCGTCCTTGTGGCGACGCTTCGGCCTAACCCTGAGGCCTGACGCGGACGGCCCACTCTCACAAGTTTGATTTCTGGCCTGTTCACCGCAACATCGGAAGCATGAGGAATCATACAGGTCATCGCGTTTTTTCCGTCGGAGACACCACAACTTACTTACGAGACCTGAAACAAAATCTTGGGCCCAAATATAGAAGAAAATATTTCTATTTTGGGCATGACATGCATGTGCCGAAGCTGATGTGTAACCCCGGGCCGATCATGCCCAAAGGCAACGGGCGGATATTGGTACTGATTACGGATGAATCTTTTGTGCTTCATTTCCCGGTCTTCAAGCACTCGCAAGCGGAAAGCATCCGGGGATGAAGCTCTTCGATTCCAGATATGTATCAAGGAAGAGTAAATTATTTGGGATCTACGTGCTTGGACTCGGACTGAGAGTGATCCAATGTAGTCGGCCTGAGTCTTGAGACTCTTGAGAGACGCACGATTCAGCACCTGCAATCATTCCCGCAAGTAGTTTCATACCGATATCTGAGCGTTGATATATGATGTAGGCATTTTAACTAGTTACTTATTTCATATCAATACTAATGAGCTTCTTTCGAGTCAGAATTCCAGAGAACTTTATCACTGGGCAAGATGCTGGCCTCTTAACAGAAAGTTATGGTGAGCTGCAAAGAACTATCAGCACCGATGATCCATGCATTAATTATCAGGATTACTTACACCGACATTGGAAGCCGTGCACTGGTAGACGATACCATCCGCGGGATCAGTGCCAACAAAGGCTCCGGGGCATACATTCTGGGTTGGACCCGTGCAAGGTCCGGGGTTGTTAGGACTGAGGTTGCAACCATTGGCTGTAAAGGCCATTTTATATTTGCTATTAAAACGAGCACATGAATAAACACAGCTCCGTTCTGGAGAGGAGAAAATAGGCATACAATGTGTGGGTCTGACCAGCGTTCTGCTGGAGCGAGTAGTTAATGGCATTCTGAGTGTTGCCATTGTCGGTACCGGGGTTGATGAGGGTAAACTCGACGTCGCCGCAGTTGAGGCCATCCGCGTTACCGCAGCCAAAGGCACCTTTAATCCAGGCAAGGCCTCCCCTGATGGGGCCATTGACAGTGTTAGTGGCGCCGGTGAACTGCTGGCCTCCAGCGACCTCAAAGACGGCTTGTCCTTGACCGCATCTGTTGACAAGCTGTTGAAAATTTTAGCAAACTCCAGTCAAGGACAGAAGGAAATTCGCGAATTACTGACGTTGACGGTGTGGTGTTCTTGAGCTGCAACGGTCACAGCAAAGAGGGCAAAGACAGAGATGATGGTCTTGATCATGATGATATCGAAAAAGAGTAGGAAGCTTCAGATAAAATAAGAACTGAGGTATTGAACTGCAGTGCTTGTGTTTTGGTAGCAACAGTAGCCCCGCTTTTATACCCGCTCGAAGTATGTGTAAGCACGTAAAGTAGTGTCTCAGTTCATCCAGATACTTGCTATGAAGAACGTTAGTATCGGTGCTCAATGTTGAAAATAATTACTTTGTTCAAGCGATCTAAATGTGGTTAGTGCGAAAAAAAAAAAAACCCTACATGTCGTCCTGCACCGGATCCTGGTGTTCACGTT